>JAANDH010000835.1:105131-126042 GCA_011799765.1 Nymphaea thermarum | reverse complement strand
GGATGAGTCATCCAATCTGGAAATTAGTTGTTAGCGTGTTTATCTTTACACGTTGGGGCCATACCTTATATCTTATATAAGGCTTATGTATTTGATGAAAGGAATATAGTGAGTGAGAGTTTCTTCTCTCGTGGATGTAGGCCAGTGGCCGAACCACGTTAAATTTCTGTCTTCTTTTCTCCTTCAACATTCCAACATGTGCGATGGTAAGTTAAAGCATCTTCTAGCGATCTTCGATAGATCAGAGTTCTAGCTAGCTGCTGCTAATAATATTACGAGATATGGAGTCAACGTACAGACCCACCAAATGTTTGACAAGAGACTATAGACGCAATCATGAATGCTCAATTGGATTCGTCAAGTGTTCAGTACACTGGACTAGGGGACAAGAAGTCCATCAAACGAGAAGAACGCAGTAGGTCCAGAAACAGAAATCCCCTCTGTTATAGGGACGGTCTTCCTATCAAGCAACGAATCGACCTGATTCCTGAGGAATAACTTGGAAGGCTCCTCGAGGATCTCAGAAAATTGGCTCATTGATCTTCGTCTTCGATATTAAAAGCAACAAGTTCGGAAGAAGAAAACGAGAGAATCTTATACCTTCATGATGGAACTGCGAAAGAGTTGACGGAGGTGGGTTTCCCTTGTTGCCGGAAAGGCCTGAGTAAAAGGGTTTCCTGAAGATCTGCTCTGCTTCAAAGTAACTAGAGCGGGTAGATCCTCAATGCGAAGAACTAAGTAGGAGAGCTTCGGTATATATAATGTAAAACGCACCAGAGAGAGGAAGCAGGGGACGGTAGGGGAGAAGGAAAGGTCGCAGGAAACAACCAGGTCGTTGCCCCCTAACTTACGCTGCTGGGTCCCACAACGGAGACTTCCGAGTCTCCCGTGATTTTAACTTGAAAAATCTGAAATTCAATGGGCCGGACATCTGGTTCCAGTAATAACAATAATAATAATAAATATTATTTTATAAAATTTTCTGGTAAAACAATTCTAAAAACGAATGATTTCTTAATAAAAAAAATCAGGCGGAGCTCGTCGTGGTTGGAAAGGAGGATAAGTGGAATTCGAGAGATCTAGTTATCAATTGATCTCAACGTCGGTTGCGATTAATTTTCGGAAAATGATTGGAATGTGAAAACGATGCATAATCAAGGCTTCGAACTATCTGGACTTCATACTTATCTTATAATAAATACGTAGCCATAAAGTTGAGCCCAAGTGGAAAATTCTACAAATTCGAAAGCAAGAGTTGCCCCAGAACTTTTGGTTTTGTTTTCATTTGATTCACTTTGAAAATGATGTAATTTGTCCGGATGAGCGTTTGTGGGGTTCAATGGACCTTTTCAATAAGATGTGTATGATAAATAATGATTTGACTTTACATGATAGTTTACCAACACCCCTTCATGAATGGAAAAGTATTCAAGTAAACTTAAAACTACACTTTTACGCGTGGTATAGGAGACAATTTCTTTCAAAAACACGAGTAAATTGCAAACAACTGTTGATTTCAAGGTAATTTTTGTTAAATTTCACAAATACGGGGAGATATTTATAATGTGCCAAAAATTGAGCAGAAGATTTTGATCAAGTACTGCACAAGAAATAAGATCCTTTCCATTGTTAGTATTATTATTGATTATTTGCTCACATCCTTTAAAATACTCTGAAATTGAAGGACCCGGGGACATCAAATTAAAGCAAGAAAAGAAAAGAACAAAACAAGATATTATATGGGCAAGGCGGCTTAGACGTGCTCTGCCCGCAAGTAAGAATGTAGTGACGTCAATTTTGTTGTCCGTATTATCCCAATTTCTAGTTATGTAGGGCCCTACTCGCATGATATGAGTAGTAACTATGAGTAGAAATACAGTATCAGTCTTCCTTGGGGTCCTCTTCACTGGGCATTCAAAGGCAACTAGAAGACCGAGACCGAGTCGTCATTGACTCGGGTGGCTCTTAGTCCAAGTCTGCCCACTGTCACACAAAAGTCTCTCTCTCTCTCTCTCTCTCTCTCTCTCTCTCTCTCTCTCTCTCTATATATATATATATATATATATATTCTAGTCTCTGACAGCATATTGTCTCATGCATTGGATCGGGATGAGGAATCCATTACGTGGCCACCTGCATAGCCACAGAGTTTAGTTTTACCATTTGATTCATGCAGTGGGTGGTTCTTGTCTATAAAGTTTTTGAAATTAATCAGCATTCCAACATTACATACCTCGACTTCGTGACAAAAATGTACAAGTTATTGACCAATTTGTTGCTGAAATAACATATATACGGATCTGGTTGTTGATCAGTTTTGTTTCAAAAGGTATAAGAAGAAGATGGTGAAGTAATAGCACAAAAAAAGAGACTAAAAAACTGATGAACCTTGTGCCTCGAATTTATGACGTTTTGGCTTTATTACTGTTTAGAATGCTGTTCAACCATATGCCTACCTGTCTCATTCTAGGAATGGACCAAGGCATGGTCGTCGTGCAGACCTTATACCACCTTTATTGTCGTCACTCCACCGCCGCCGGGGCGGAGCCAGAAGTTTTTTGGTGGGATGCTAAATAGTACTTCCAAAAATTTGTACAGGGGGCAAACAATAATTTTTCAAAAATTTTACATCTGCCAAATTAAAGTTTTCAAAAATGCAAACATAACTTTTCAACCTATGTGCATGAACAATTGGACGCAATTAAATCTAGTACAGTAGTTAATTAAATATCATAACGTTTACATAATCCTCGGTCTGACCCATTAATTTAATTAGCATGTTTACCACTCAAATCTCAAATTAAGTATTTCAAGATTCAACTTTAAGTTTCAAATGGACGAATTTCTCAACACCAATTGCCATAATCTTTCATTTGAAAAGTCTTCCTGAACGCACTACAAAACAGAAACAATTGGCATGGAGGTGAGAGCAAGGAAGTCGAATCCGCTTCCTCCGGTGGTCATGAACTTTTTTTTCTATTTGAGAAGTCTGAACTGAGAATGTTAATCTTAACTATAGATCAATCTAATGCATGGAATTCTAAAGTTGAAGAAGGCGCACGCCTAACGAAGAAGAAGGATTCCTGAAGCTGATGATCAGTAAATTCATTGTTATAGAAGCTTTGTTTGGATGTGCATTTCCTTTTCAAGAGGTTAGAAAAGTTCGACTCCTTTTACTCAAACTAGCACAGGCAACCAAAATTGCCCTGAATCTCCTGCATGGAAGCTTCAGAAAAGATTCAAAAAAATCAGTCTACCTAGAGGGCGGCTGCTAACCCTTGAATTGTGAGTGGATACGTTTTCTCCATCTCTCTTCTTTGACAGAATGTACAAGAAATAGAGAGGGGAAAACAAAGTGAACCTCGTTGTGTACGCCTATGTTTGATCGACAAAAGAAATTTTTTATAAAGATAAGAAAAGAAATCAAAGATTCAAACAGACATCTTGTTTTCAATAACTTTAAAAATTTCTTTCTTTTTTCTCTCTTCTGGCGTATGTTTGTTGCGTGCAGGCAACTCAAACTTCACTGCGCAAGTTAGACCTTGAAAACGTGCAAGCGCGGCGGCCACCTTGTCGCCAGAGACCTCCGCGGCGTCGGCGACACTCTCCTTTCTCCTTCCATCTTCCTCTCCTACTTCCCTCCTTTCCTAGTCGCCCTTCAATAAGCTGAAGCTGAAAGGCAGTCCAACCCCGTCTCCTCATCATACCCTGAACCACGAGTCACCACCAACTGGGGCGCTTGTTCTAGATCATGGGTGGATCGCTGCCCCATGAATTTCACGAGTTGCTGCTGCAATTGCTTCTCCTTGTCCAAATCCCGATGTCTCACTCACCTCTGTGACTTTACGTTCCTCATTCCCTCTTCGATCTTCCCTGCTCAACCTATTCTTTTGCTGGCAGTACCGGTTCCTTTATCTCGAAGATTCCTCACCAGTGGAAAAAAGAAACAGAGAAGATACAAGTACCAGAAGAAAACACACGGGAGATGGGATTCAAGTCAGATATATTCCATTGGAATTTGATAAAGAAAAAAAAATCATATTCTAATCTGATTTCACAATTTGAATCTGAATCCAAATTTTAAACCAAAGTTTGCCAAGATGTAAAAGTATTAGATATAAGATATTTGTTTAAAAATAAATCTTTTCCAAATCCATAGCTGTATCCAATCAAGATATTTGCGTATATTTGAATCCAATCAGATATCATGTCTTAAATCCAAATCTGATTTGCTTTCTTAATTGAATATTAAATTTTTTTCCATATCCAATTTTTTCGAATCAATTCGATCAAATATCCAATCCAAATCAGATAATGACATCCCTTGGCCCTGGCAAAAAACTTTACGAGTACTGCACTGTAAGCAGAATTTCCTCTTTATACGTGAGCAGAAGCAAAATTTAATTCTACAGGTCTTTCAATCATCTCAAAACACACCCAAAACTGGCACCAACTCCCAGCAGATCGTTAAACATTTGGTCGTAGATTTTTACAACTTCTATCCAATTTGACATAAGTTCTGATCCCCACTGTAAGAGGATTAATGTTGGTATGTAGTTATGCACTGTACCAGCTTCTTGATAATAACTTGTAGTTGTGTTTTCATCTTGTAAAATAATCCCACGTATTCTAAAGAACCTCTTCCTCCGCAGCTGAGGTTATTAGTTCTTTATAATGGAAACTGTTTAGAGCAATAGACTGGAGGTTGCCTGCTTCAAACTCCAACTGGGCCTTTTCAAGCTCTTCTGTGATCTGAATCTTGTTTAGCGTAACGATTTTTCTTCCTCCATGAGAGGTTACAATGGTCCTCCTCCTACTCCGAGATGGCCTTTATCAGAACCAATCACAAACTAATATGTTTTAGCTATATTCAATAACATTGTCATGCCCTTAGATGTAAATTAACCAACCGATATTTCTGGAATTTTAAAGAATCCCTTCCCTCCATATTTCGTGCTCCATCTGATTGATACTAAAGCGCAATGATATATTTGACGAACCGTGTCCCTTTATTCGAAAATAAATAAATAATATCATTACACCTTCAAACAGAACATTTGCCATTCACCATACATGAATTTAATCTAGTGATGTTGATGTTATCACTTTCCAATTGATTGTTGAATGATGTGAAACACTTCTGAAGATTCATTTATAGCATGAAGAAGATGGATTCTAGCTCTAAAGTTTGTAAAATCCTTGTTTGTTCTCAACTTAAGGGAATGACTATGTTTCTTCTGTCCAAAGTGTTCATGGAAGCTGAATGCCACCAATCAGGATATTTAGCTTCCTCTATAGAGAAATGTAAATGTAGAGATCTCATGCGGGAAACCAAAGGAAGATCCCTTTCTCCACCGATAGAGAAGAAAACCTCAACTGTAAGAATTGGTCATCAGCTATCGAGTTGAACTGCAAACTATACGGGTATTACAATTTGGTTTCAAAGCAGATTCTCTCTAGCTCTACAAATTCTCGAGGATTCGACCTTTCATAATACCACCATCAGGTGATACCTACCACGAGGCCAAGTTTCAAAGAAAATTAGTCGAATCTCGTTACAAAGGAAATTAAACTTAAATTTCATCAGCATTAGATTCTAAATGAAGAATCCAGCGGATGTTGAATTTCTTCACCAAAGGTTTCCCTTGTGGCAATCTATGCCAAGTAACTCCTCTTCACCGGTAAAGCTCTTCTTCCCTCTTTCGAGAGACCCTCTCACGGAGTCCCAAACCCGAACCGACCCGATTCGTTTACAGCGACCTCTCCCACCGAGTCCCGAGGATGCTTTGAAGTCCTGCGCGCAACATGCTGTCCGTCAAACCCTCCACGTGTCCAACGCTCACACGTGGCAACGACCAACTGCACTCTTGTCTTCAAGAGTGTCCGTTCGCTTTACTTATCCCTCAAACCCCTCGTTTCCCTGTGAAACGGAAGACCTTCTTCCCCTTCCCGCCCATGGAGGACCAAAACCAGGGAACCCCCCAAACGGCCGGTCGCCAACCCTCCGGAGGACCGGAAGACGGCCCCGATGTGTCCGTCGAAGACAACCTGTACGTCGCCCCGCCGATGTCCATCAGGCTGGAGAAAGTTCCCCAGCTCATCGACTACATCTCTGGCCTCCCCTCCTACACAAATCCTCTCCAGCATAACCAGTTCTACCACCCGACGGACGGCTTCTATCTCTCGGCGTCCGACGTCGTTGTCCAGAAAATCTTCTTCGACCTCTCTGCCGTGCCTTTCCGACGCTCGACTCCCAATCTCCTGTACCCGCGAGCCGGACCGCGCTCGGAGATCCGCTTCGATCCGGCGGAGGTTAGGGCCGCCATCGTCACCTGCGGCGGGTTGTGCCCCGGCATGAATACGGTCATCCGGGAACTCGTCGTCGGTCTATGGGACCTCTATGGCGTCCGCGAAATCTTTGGCATTCGTGCCGGATACCGGGGATTCTACTCGTGGGATCCGATCAAACTGACCCCCAAGTGGGTTGATCATTGGCATAAGAGCGGGGGGACGATCCTTCAGACGTCGCGGGGTGGGTTTGACCTCAAGAAGATCGTGGATGCGATTGAAGCGCGAGGGTTTAACCAGGTGAGAATCATGGAATGCTGTCAGTTCGGCAAAATTAATGTTCTTCCATTGTTTTTTTGTCTTTGTTTTCTGTTCTGGCTATATGTGTGGAACGAATTTCAGGAATTCATGGAATTTCCTTTTCTTCAGTAGTTTGTAATCATAGATTGGGCACCGATCGGTGGATTTAGATCCCCTTGATTGGCATCTATTGAATTATATATGAGGACACAAGTTCTCATAATCTTACATTTTATCTGTTGCTGTTAATTTTTTATATGGTAATTTAGCGTTCTGGATAATGGCCACCAAATTATATTTGGGAGTGGTTTTTGTTTTTCTTTCGATATCGTTGGTTTTTTATTTGAGCAGTTGCAAATAATTGATTAATTGGCCGCAATTTTTTAAATCGATTGCCTTAGTTTATTTCCTATATGATTATTTGGGAATGATAACATTTCCTTCTCTACTTTTCTTTTTGTTCTGTTTCTTTAGTATCAGTGATGTGCACCTTAGACTTTCATACCTTGCTTAATGCCCAAGCAGGAATAGATAAGTTCCTTTGCACAACCTGTCATCCAAAAGAATATCTGGATAGATAAGCGACTCGTATTGTGGGTGGTTTCTGCCGACTGTAACGATGGTTAGGCCATCATGCCTGCCTCTGTCGTGGGCTACGGCAACGCAAGAGGGAATTTCCCACAACTTTGAAGCCATTTCCTTAAATAGATTCTTTCCTCTGTTTCCGCAGAATAATCAGTAGGAGTGCAGGTTCAAATTAAGTGCTATGGAGAAATCACAATGTTTTGCATCCTCAGACATAAAGGTGGAAAAATAAAAAGGATAGATTTCTTCTTGGAACAACTTTTGCCTTTCCGAATTCCAAAACTTTTATGGAATAAGAATTAGTGGGTAGCGCACTAACTATATTGCGCATGCCCTTTTTAAGTGTTCATATATTTCTTTCACTTTCTAAGTTCCTCGTTAGGATGGAAAAATTTCGGCTAGATCTGTCTGAAAACTGAAAAGTGTCTGATAGTTATGGCTTCTTTTTGTTTCCAAACGAAGAAACTACTTTCTTTACTACTGGTAACGGTGCTGAAAATCCATTTATACCCAAATTAGTTGTTAGTGCATAATGCAGTCTTTGAAAGGTTTTGGGATTACAGTGATGAATTTTATGCGATCAGCAATAGATGTTTTTTTGCTGCAAGCTGCTCATGATGGTATCTTCTTGGAAACAGCTTTACATAATTGGCGGTGATGGCACAATGAGAGGTGTGGTGAAGATCTTCGAGGAAACCCAGAGGCGAAACCTGAAAATTGGAGTGTGTGGAATTCCAAAGACGGTGGACAACGACATCGGGATCATCGACCGGTCCTTCGGTTTCCAGACTGCCGTAGAGACAGCCCAAGCAGCGATTAATGCTGCACATGTAGAAGCCGAGAGTGCCGTGAATGGGATCGGTTTCGTTAAGCTCATGGGCCGCAGCACCGGTCACATTGCGCTGCACGCAACCTTGAGCAGCCGGGACGTAGACTGCTGCTTGATCCCGGAAAACGATTTCTATCTCGAAGGCAAAGGCGGGCTATTCGAGTTCCTGGAGCAGCGCCTGCGGGAGAACGGTCACGCCGTCTTGGTCGTCGCAGAAGGAGCCGGCCAGAACTTGATTCCCCGGACTGAATCGGAGAAGGAACAGAGGGACGAGTCGGGGAACCCTGTTCTGCTGGACGTGGGGCACTGGTTGAAGTCTGAGTTGAAAAATTGGTGGGAGAAGGAACATGCTGATGAGCTGTTTACGGTCAAGTATATAGATCCTACCTACATGATCCGCGCCGTGCCGGCGAATGCGACGGACAATCTTTACTGCACACTGTTGGCGCACTCGGCCATACATGGGGTGATGGCAGGCTACACAGGGTTCGTGCCCGGGCCGATCAATGGGAACTATGCCTACATACCGGTGGAGCATGTCGCACAAGCCAAGAATGTGGTGGACACGACGGACCATAAGTGGGCTTGGGTGAGGTCCGTCACCAACCAGCCTGATTTTGCCGTGCGCTAGAAGCATTTCTGTGTTGGACCGATGTTAGGGGTTCGCTGCCTCTGCTGCCATTGCATGTCAAGAGCCAGCCCACTTCGCTTTGCTTCACTTAGAGGTGGGGATTTGCCTCTTCTCCATTGAAACATAAATAGCTCTCTCTCTCTCTCTCTCTCTCTCGCTGTTTCCCCCTTTTTTGGGTTGGTTTATCTTTTATAGCAATGAGAGGGTGCTTTTGTTCCTCTGTTGGCTCGGTTGCCGTCTCACCTGTGTTTGTTCTGTGATTGACTAATGGATTGAGTTACTGGGTGATTGCCTCCTCTCTCTCTCTCTCTCTCAGACAATGCAATAAATTCATATGATTTTGAGCTTCGACTCTGTTTGTATTAATGTTTTCATATTCCTGTTTGGAAAGAATTGCATATCACCACTCAACTTTTGGGCGAATAATGAATCATTGCCTAATGTTTTGCCTTTCCACCTCGTCCCTCCATTTTTCACCAAAACTCTCAAAGCGCAGCCTCGCCGACATTAACGTACATATACCTGCGAAATTACAAGTCATCCCTTTCTAAACTTTGCAATCTCCTTTGTGGTTACGTGGTCTATCTGATATCTTAACGGAAACTACGTATCTTTCTTCTTCTTCGATTGATAGAAAAAGGGTTTTGGAAGTAACAAGCAATCGTGATTCAGTACAGCCAAGACCGCCCAAGGGGGAGGCCGTCCGGCAGCTTCCAGTGATGTTCCTTTTATCTTTCCAGCAACCTTTCTGGTTTTAACCACGCCAGAAGTCGGGGTTATAATTATTTCCTCAGTCAGCTGAGTCTCCCCTTCAATGGGAACAAACGCCTACTAGAAATTTCACCAAACAAACGCCTACTAGAAATTTCACCCAAACGCCTACTAGAAATTTCACCATCTGTATCAACAACTTTAAAATTGTAGATTTGTCATCTGCAGGCAGCTTGCATTTTTTATCTGGAGTATTGATCGCAGGAAAGCTAGTTGTGTGCACAGGCCTGTGGACCAAAGTTTCGAGTACCGGCCCAGCAGTTTCATCAGTTAGACAGGTCTTTTCGTCGGAATCATTCGTAGCCATGATCGCAGTTGTAATAGCTGGACCGGTAGCTTTAGTACCTTCTGCGACCTTTATAGCAGTCGTAATAGCTGGACCGGTAGCTTTAGTACCTTCTGCGACCTTTATAGCAGCCATACCTTCTGCGACCTTTATAGCAGCCGTAATAGTTGGATCGGTAGCTTTAGTACCTTCTGCGACCTTTATAACAGCCGTAATAGCTGGACCGGTAGCTTTAGTAACTTCTGCAACCGTAATAGCTGAACGGGTAGCTTTAGTTCCTTCTGTAGCAGCCGTACTATTAGCAGTCTCAGCAAAAAACTCAAAAAGCATTTGTAACGATGATTTAAGATCAGGCCAATCGAGTAGGCGGGCGTCTATCTTGAACCTGAAAGTGGTGGCCCTGCCGACTTTGAATGTTCGGTTGGGATGAGACCCCGCTCCCCTCTTGTTGACGTAGCCAGGGTAATCGCTCAACCTGAAGCGTGAGGCCTCGACGAGCACAAATCCATTCTTCTCTGCTATTTTCTCCAATTCCCACTTGCTGTAGGGATACCCCTGCTTGTGAGTAACATGGACCTCGCCATGGCCATGAGACAGCAACTCCCTCGCGTTTTCAAAGAATCCCATCAACAGATGTTTGTGCAACCTAAATTAAACAACATGGGTACTCACATATTAAACTCTCGCTGGAGAATCTCTACCCAACTCCGTTCATATACTAAAAGGAAGCTAACGAGCCATGGGGAGTACGACCCACGCGTTCCTCTACAGAAATCTATTAGAAGATCGAAAACAACTCACTCAATTTGAAATGCTGAGGCTTCAGGGCATATAAAGCCAGCATGCGGAAAGTTGTAGACGATTCTATCGAATTTCTTGGCCCTTCTTAGACTACGATTCTTGCTCATTGTTGTTGCATCAATTCCATGAAGAACTTTGCACCCCAACTGTCGCAGCCTTTTTACATTACTTGTGGCTGAACAATACTTGTAAGCAAGCCAATCTTCAAAAGTTGGCAGCAAAAAAGAAGAAAAATAGTCAAACCGATGGAAAAAGGAATACCTCATTTCTTTACAAGCTAAGATTTCATGTCGACATTACAAGTCATTTTCTGCTGCAGGCAACGCGAGTGACTTTGTTCCGATCGACCGATCCCGCAAGACAGTCACACAAAGCAAACAGGTGCCCTAGCAAGTTGAAATACAGCTCTAGCTAGATGAGCTTACACAATGAGCTGAGTTCATGCAATCTCTCCTTTCACGTAATAGTCCTTCAAGGACCAGAAGATTGATTTAATGGGCATTTATTCAAGAGTTTGAACACTCCAGCTAGTAGTAGAGACCCTATACTGCCAGTTCTTATATTAGTAAGCAGGATGGAGCTATTGTTTCCGTATATAATTTTTTTTTTTTTTTCTAGTGCCACGCTTATGAAATTTTGTCCAACATATGATGTCAACTAGCAACGCTGGAGATTCAACAAACTTCATGGGGCTCAGTTTGCAGCCCCTGCTCCTTATTGTTGCATTTAACTCCTTGAAAGAACTTGACAACCCAATTGTCGCAGCCGAACACTACTTGACAGAAAGGCTTCCTTTAAAAAGAAGTGAAAATTGGCAGCACAGAATAGAAAAATAAAGAGAGACAAGTGAGCTAAGAAAAGGAATACCTACTTTCATCCGAGGCTAAAACCTTAAATGTGGGCACAAGTCATTCGCTGCTTCAGACCATACAAGTAAATGTTCAAGTGGATCACCGATCTAGCGTCTGAGTTAAAGCTACAGCTCTTGATGAGCTTGCGCTAAATGAGATGAAGTCAGCTCGAACAAAAAGGGGATTGATGTTTTTTGCTTAATCAGATTTTCGCGTCTCCATTACTACAAAGAAAGAGAAAGGGCAAAGCGGAAGCGTACGCAGAATGTATGTACCTTTGGAGTCCAGAGATGTGGCGACCATTCCAGTCGCAAACCCAAAGGCGGAGGCCAAGCTGAGGGAAAAGGAGAAGTCTCCTTCGCCAACAAGGAGGATCCTCTGCTTGCTCGTATAGTGGCGCCTTTTCTTCACCACGGAAGCCGCAACTTCACGATCGATGAAGGAATCCATCGGGGGATCGCAATTGCTCAGATCATATCCTCGGTTGGATGGATCAAAGGAAGCTCGATTTCGAAGTAAGCTCCAGTGAATTCAGCTTCTATATATTGATTATTTCGAACGGGCTTTACGAGGAGAAAGAGGACGGCGCGAGCGTGGGTATTCCATTCTCATCTCATCTGAAGACTGGTTAAGCTGCACCTTACTTGGAAGAGGCAAATTGGGCTTTTACCTGACCCACCCACTTGCCATGCCCCTGTTTAGTTGCTATCAGAGCGAGACCAAGAACAGATCCTTAGCTCCTAAGTAACTTAGTAAGCTACCTCTCCTGCAAACTTTTTCCGATTCGTTTCGAGAACATCGTACAAGTGCTTTTGTTTTGAGAATGACCATTTTTCTTTTTGTCACTCCTCTGCTTTTGCTTTTTTAAATGCCGACTTCAATTATAGCAGATCCGGTTGTCCTACTGTCTGATGCCATTTCATGATCCAAAATCACGCAGCTTAGATTGGACAAAGCGAGAAAGTAAGAGAAATGTACATTTTGGAGAATTAATATGCAAAATATAATATTAAATACTTTAAAATTAACATGCATTTTTAGAAAACATGTGTACCAGCATCTACGTATCAGCATGTCAACACCGCACGGCAGCTATTTTGCGGTATCCTTTCCAATTTAGCTTCCCGTAAACTCGGTGTTTTTCAAAAAAACGAATATCTTAATTTGAAGAGAGAACTGGTTTTGCACTTTAGAGAGGGACGAGAGGGGTGACTGATGGAGAATCTTACGCGGGGGCACTTTCATTCCTTTCATATGAGAAAAGCAAGGCAATGACGCTTTCAGCGTGTTCATACGTGTCGATCTTACATGTTTTTCTCCGATTTTGGAGGAAAATATTGCCATGATTAATTGTGGATTGCTTTTATGGCAGTAGAAAACGAGTCCAAGCATGTCAGTGTAGCAGCATCAGGTGTCCGTGTCACTTAACTTCGTAGAAACGGCAGTGCAACTGGAAGTTTTTCAAAAAATGAATATCTTAATTTGAAGAGGGAACTGGTTTTGCCCGGCGGAGTGGGAAGAGAATGGTGACGGAGAATATTGCACCGGCGCACTTTCATTCTTTTCAAATGCCTTAAACAAGCAAATTTGGTTATATGCGCTATACTACCGCACTAAATTTTCATGCGCTACGATCGTTGTGATTAAAATACCTTTTATTCACAAAGGAAAAGAAAACTTTGTAAAAAGACAAAAATGAAAATAAAAAAGAAACTACAAAAAAACATACCTTTTTAAGAATTTACTAAAATGTTCCACTACCTAGGTTGCATACCCATTACCGTGCACACAATTCAATCTGAAGAAACATGGCAAGGGCGCTTTTAGCCAGGCGCCCAAATGCTTTCTGTTGTGTTCGCCATCACCTGAACACATAAACATAACCAGCTCAGAGATAAGGAATCCTGATGTGTTTGTCATGACCGGAAAAAATAACTGCTTAGAGAGAGGGAAGAGTGTGTTCCGACCACTATGGCCCTCTTAAAATCGTTAAAATGCGGTTGAATCAAACACGATCAGCCGGCAACTGCAAATAAGCACTGATATATGTCTTTTAAAGGTTTGAGTCTGGCCAATGTAGGACTTATTGATTTCTAGGAGACGAGTTTTCACAACACTGATGCCAACAATTATATTAAAGAATGGTGGCCAGTCTGGATTGCTTTGGACTGCATGGCGATATGGAATTGAGCATGGCTGCTTTGATGCGAATTCTGCCAAACACACCACCTTTGGACTCCTTTGCAGTGGCCTACTTAAGCTTCCTTTTGGCTTATAAGTTAAAGGGGTTGTGACGCAACGTCGGGCTTAAACTTTACACGACTCATTGACTCATTCCTGGGGAGAAAGCCAAAGCTTTTCATCTAACATCTTGTTATACAATACATGCTTTTTTGTTTTACTGCTTTCTAGCGCTTCAACATACGAATTAATGGCGATCTCTTTTGCAGCACAATAGGTTGACAGTCTAAACATTTGTAATGGAGACGACCATCTACTAGCCCCCAACCAAAAACCAGATTCTTGCGAGTTCTCTTTCCAGAACTATTTCACCAACTATTAATAAAATAACATTGAACAAAGGAAATTTTCTTATTGCTTTATTGCGAGGCTTCTCACACACTGTTGGCTAAGCTCCATAGATAGCTGCCTTATTCACACAGTTGGTACAATACATCCTACGGCCCCACGTAGCAACACAGGTTGATTCATGGTGTGTAAGGATGGGCTACGAGAACCAAATCAGACGTCTTGTGCACAGTTAAACCAGGTGATTCTCTCATGTCCATGTCATTAGCTAAATTGCTTTTAATTTGCGTCTAAGCTAATCGTCGCTTAGTTAGTAGATGTTCTGCGAGCAGTGTGGAGAAAATTAATCTTTTAGGTGTAGATCGAATCACATGAACTGCGGGCTTCAATCTTAAATGGATCCTTAATTTTCTAAGCATTGAGCCTCACATCGAGACAAATCACCTCAAATTATATGGTTCTGATCCGAATCGGGTAATATATGCCCTTTTTCTCTTAATTTTTAAGCTATTTATAATGAGCATTTTAAATGTTTTTTTCCAAACTTATAATCGTTGACACCTTGTGGTTAGGCAATTGGCAAATCTCATAAGTCTTTCTTGCCTCATTATTTTCAACATATATCCATCCTAACCTTGTCCATTGAAACTGTTTTCCCTACAAAAAGAAAAAGGTTTAGCGATCACTAATTTAAACAAGTCATCGAGAGAGAAAATTGTTAATTTTTTTGACCAAATTCCCACTTAGGTACCTTAAAAGGATGATGTGTCAGTGCCACTGTATTACTTGGACAGTGTAAGAAACTGTTTGATTTGGAAGGAAGCGCACAATAAATACCTCTTCCATGGATCATCTGCTCCCACTTCTTTTCTCCGGCCATGTGTCTCTAGTCAGTTCTTTAACCCTTCCCCTTCTCAATAATATACATATATACATATGTCGAATTGCAGAAAACAACTCAATCGGAAGGGTCAGGCCTCCACGGTCACAAATCCATTCTTCTCTGCTGTTTTCTCCAATTTCCACTTGCTGTAAGGATGCGCCTGCTTGTGAGTAACATGGACTTCGCCATGCTCAAGAGACAGCAACACCCTTGCGTTTTTAAAGAATCCTATCAACAGATTTTTGTGCAACCTAAATTAAACATGGGTACTCATATATTAAACTCTTGCCGGCGTATCCCTACCCAACTTCATTCATGTACTAATAAGGAATCAAACGAGTCATGAGGACGAGCCTCGCGTTCCTCTGCTCAAACAGCAGAAATGTATTAGAAGATCGAAAACAACTAACTCAATTTCAAATGCCAAGGCTTCTGGGAATCTAAAGCCTGCATGCGGAAAGTTGCAGACGATTCTGTCAAATTTGATGGTGCTGGGACTGCAGTCCCTGCTCTCAATTCCATGAAGAACTAGGCAACCCAATTCTCGCTGCCTTTCTGCATTACTTGTGGCTGAACCATACCTGTAAGCAAGACAAACTTCAAAAATTTGGCAGCAGAAAAGAAGAAAAACATGGGTCAGCCAAAAAAGGAATCCTAGCAACTTTCTTCACAAGCTAAAATTTCTTGTTCACGTTGCTGCAGTTCGTGCAAATAACTTTGTTCCAATCGATCGACCCAGCGCGAGAAACAGACAAAGCAAACAAGTGCCCGAGTAAGTTGATCTACAGCTCTACCTAGATGAGCTTACACTAAATGAGCTGAGTTAATGCAATTTTTCCATTCAGGAAACAGTCCTTCAAGGACCAGAAGATTGTTTTAATGGGACCGTATTCAGAGTACGAACGCTCCACCTAGCTAGTGGTAGAGGGCCGCTCCTGTTAGGAGGGCAATCCTTTAGAAACGGTAAGGCACAAAGCAAAAGCAGAATGTAGGTGTCCAGGCAACCATGTTGCTTCCAGACCTAAAGGCGGAGACCAAGCTAAGGGAAAAGGAGAAGTCTCCTTCTCCAACAAGGAGGATAATATGTGAACTAGGATAGTGCCCCCTTTTTCGTGACCACAGAAGCCGCAGCTGTCGTGTGTATAAAGTTTTTTAAACAACATGCAAAATTAATACAAAATAATTGAAAAAATTGCAAAACAGATAAATAGTATATTTTCGATAACTAATATACAAAAATAATATTCAATAGTTTAAAATTTATAGCATTTTCTAGAAAACATGTCCAAGCATGTCAGCCTAGCAGCATCCACGTGTCCGCGTCACTGAACTTCCATAGAAGCGTGAGTTCTTCAAAAATTAAAGATCTTCAAATAATTTGAAGAGGGAACTGGTTTTGCCGGGCAGGTTGGGAAGAGAAGGGTAATGAAGAATATTGCACGGGCGCACTTTCATTCCTTTCAAATGCTTTAAACAAGTTAACTTGGTTATATGTGTTTTATGGTGGTGCACAAAATTTTCATGTGTGCTTAAAATACCTTTCATTCACAAACGAAAAGAAAACTTTTTGAAAAGACAAAAATGAAAATAAAAAAAAAAGGTTAAAAAACTACAAAAGACACATCTTTTTAAAAAAATTACGAAAATGTCCTACTACTCTTACTGTGCGTGTAAGTTGCACACCCATAACGGCGCACGCAATTCAATCAACGTTAAAAGAGATGGAAGAAACAGGGCAAGGGCGCTTTTAGTTTGTCATAACTGGAACACACAACCTGCTTATAGAGAAGGGAAAGTGCTGTGTTTGTCGTGACCGGAAAAAAGAACTGCTTAGAGAGAGAGAGAGAGAGAGAGAGAGAGAGAGAGAGAGAGGGAAGAGTGTGTTCCGACCACTATGGTCCTCTTAAAGAGGTTGATTCTGGCCAATGTAAGTTTTCTTGATTTATAGGAGAGGAGTTTCACACTACTGATGCCAACAATTATATCAAAGAATGGTAGCCAGTATGGACTGTTTTGGACTGCACGGCGATAGGAATTGCGCAAGTTTGCATTGACACGAATTCTGCCAAACAAACCACCCGAGGTCATGTCATTGGGCTCCTTGGCAATGACCTACCTGAGCTTCCTATAGGCTTATAGGTTAAGAGGGGGGTTGTGACACAACGTTGATTACATCAGGCTTAAAATTTAAGAGACTCATTGACTCGTTCCTCGGCAGAAAGCCAAAGCTTTCATCCAACATCTTCTTCGTTTAGATACAGTGAATGTTTTCTTTTGTCTCAAGGTGCTGCTCTCTAGCGCTTCAACTTAAGTATTGGTGACCATTTTTTTTGCAGCAGGCACAATAGGTTGACACAATAAACATTTCGTAATGGACACTGAAAACCATCTACTAGCCTCCAACTCAAAAACGAGCATCTTGCAAGTTCTCGTTTCAAAACTATTTCATCATATATTAATAGCATAACTTTGAACAAAGAAAATTTTCTTGTTGCTTTGTTGGGGGGCTTCTCACACGCAGTTGGCCAATCTCAAATAGATGGCTGCCTTATTCACACAGTTGGTACAATACATCAAGTGACCAATGGGAGGCTAGGGCTCCAACGTAGCGACACAGGTTGATTCATGGTGTGTAAGGATGGGCTACGAGAACCAACTCTGACGATTTGTGCACACTTAAACCAGGAGATTCGCTCATGTCAATGTCATTAGCAGTCAGCCCTTCTGGTAAGTTCCAGTTGAAGGAGTAGAGCAGATTAGCAAGCACGAGCTCGACAACCATTGCTCCCAGATGCATGCCGGGGCAAGTCCTTCTACCCGAGCTGAAAGGAATAAACTCAAAATCATGGCCCTTGTAGTCGATTGGATTGTTAATGAACCTCTCAGGCTGAAACTCTTCCGGGTTCTTCCATGAATTGGGGTCCCTCCCTATTGTCCATACATTTATAATAATGGTTGTTTTGGCTGGAATTACGTAGCCATCGACGATGCATTCCTTCGAAGAGACTCGAGGAATCAATAACGCACCTGGTGGATGTACCCTGAGAGTCTCCTTCACCACCAACTTCAGATACTCAAGTTGGTCAAGATCGTCCTCTTCCACCTTGTCTTTCCCTTTCATCTTGAGTCGCAACTCATCCTGGACTCGCCTCATCACTTGAGGGTTCCTCATCAGTTCTGTCATTGCCCACACTATGGCAGACGTTGAAGAATCGATTCCACCAAGGAGCACGTCCTGCAAGCAATGGAAAACACTCGTGTGATCATCAAGTCCATGCTTTTAATTTCATTAATTTTCTCTTTTTCTTTTTTCTTTTTTTCTGTTTTTGCAAACGCTTATGGTGACGTCAAAGCACGCAATTTGCAGGTTTGGAGGAGATAAAAATGAAATAAGACAAAAACAAAAAAAAACAAATTCGTTTGATCATCAGTAGACAGTAGAGAGTAAATAACTAAACGTGCATCTCTAGCGGTCGATGAAATTGCAAGAGACAACAGAGTACAGAAGCAGACCAGGAGTAATGCCTTGATGCTGTTTGTGGTAACAGGGGCGTCCTGGCTTTCATCCTTTTCAGCTTCGAGCAATGAATCGACGAAATCCTGTTGATGGGATCTCCTCGATGGATCAACATGATTTCTGAGCACTTCATCAAGAAGATGATCCAATTCATGAAAATTCCTTCTCAGCCTGAACTCCAGTCCGGTGAGCCAATTCACCCACTTGATGGATGGGAAGAAATCACCCAAGCTAAACCCTCCAATCAAGTGCCTGGTTGTCTCTAGGATATCTTGCAACCTGCCCTTCTGGGCGCCATACCCTCCCTCGTTATATTTCTTCCCAAAGCCAATCATACAGATTGTGTTACTAATAAGAGCATGAACCAAGTGGGTCAGATTAACAGGGGCGCCAGCGGACCGGGAGATGGCGTCGACCACAGGGCCTACTTCCTCCTCCATCACAGACTTAAACGAGTGGGCTCTCTTCGGGCCACTGAAGTACCCGACGAATATCTTCCTCAAGCAGCGCCATGCCTTGGTACACGATTGAAAGCCGACATCCTGGAATCCATAGGAGAAAACGTTGGCAGCAGCAAACTCTTTTCTATTGGCGAATGTGGCATCATGGGTTTTCATGATCTCTCTCGCCACCGATCTCTCTCGCCACCTTCGCTGACGAAACTGTTGGACCTTTTGCGTTGTGCAGCGGAAGTCTCTCTTTGGTGGATGCAGTGAAGTCTCCAGCAAGCGTAGCAAGCTTCCCCTGTGAAGAACAACAAAAGAGAGGAAGAGGAAGAAGATAGTCTTTTTGAGGGTTTTCTTCCAAGGGGCTTCTCACGAGTTATGTTACTCTTTCAAGAGAGCTTGCTAGGAAATTATACCCTAGCCCCTTAGGTTTTCCATGCCCTAGCTGCGGTTAGGGGTGAGAGATTTTAGGATGGGGTTCCCTTTATCTCACGAGAGATTTTTGGGTTGTTCTCGTAACTGCGCAGTTACGGGATATTCGGATAAGGCTCAATGGCCACTATCCATATCCAACATCTCCCACTTGGCCATGAGACCGCCAGTTTGCTTCCACTCTATGTGGGTTTTCTTTATTCAATTTGTTACGTGGTTTTCCATAATGGCTTATCCAACGCAACCTAAACCTTTTTCAAGGTTTACAGCGAGGCTTTCCATTCAATGGCNTATGTCAGGTCTGGTACACAACATTAGATACATTAGACTGCCAACTGCTTGAGCATAGGGAACATTTAACTTTTGTCCTTCACTAGGACAATCACTCCTGCTCAAGTTTGCTCCTTTAGCTATAGGAGTTCCAATTGGTTTGCAGTCTAACATATGAAATTTCTTCAAGATATAATCAATATATCGTTCTTGGCTTAGATTCAGAATTTTTGCGTTTCTATCTCGAGTGATTTTTATTCCTAATATGTAGGATACTTCACCCAAGTCCTTCATTTCGAAGTTTTTGTTCAGCCATGTCTTCGTTTTGACAATCATGTCGTTATCATTTCATGTTAGTAATATGTCATCAACATATAATGATAGAATACAGAAGAGGCTCCCACTTTTCCAAACATACACACAGTGGTCTAGTTGGTTTGCAACAAACCCAAGTTTTGTAATTGCTTTGTGAAAAACAAAATACCACTGTCTAGGCGACTGTTTCAGTCCATACAACGATTTATTCAACTTGTACACTTTGTCTTCTTTTTCTTTGATGACATATCCCTGTGGTTGAGTCATATATATAGTTTCTTTCAACTCACCATTCAGAAAAGCAGTCTTTACATCCATCTGACAAATATCCAAGTCATAGAATGCCGCGATAGCCAAATTAGAATGGGAAAACATGGAAGGTCCATGTTTGGTGGAAAATATGTAAAAGAACATGGTATGTTTAAGCTGAATGATATGAATGAAGCTTCTAGTTTTGCTTATTTCGATTGTGCAATGAGTGTGAATGTAAACTTATGACATGAAAGATTAAACCATATAAGCATAAAAAAGATGCAGACTTTAGCACAACAAGGTTTAATACCTGACATAAACTTAAATGACTTTGCGAAATGCGAGTCATGTGTATACGGAAAAATGACAAGAAAATCATTTCCTTCTGAAGTAATTCGGGCCACTGAATTATTAGAAGTAATTCATACTGATATTTGTGGACCTTTTAGAGTCCAAACTCATAGTGGCAAGTTATATTTCATAACTTTTATTGACGACTTCTCAAGATTTGGTTATATATACTTAATCAGACATAAATCTGAAGCACTTGAGAAATTCAAGGAATACAAATCTGAAGTCGAGAGACAACTTGGGAGAAATATCAAAATTGTAAGGTCTGATCGAGGAGGAGAATACACTTCTAGTGAATTCTTCGAATACTGTAAAGACCTTGGTATTAATAGGCAAAAAACAATGCCTAGGACACCACAACAAAATGGTGTAGCTGAGAGGTGTAATAGAACCCTCTTGAACATGGTGAGATCCATGTTGGCAGGAGCACAATTACCAAAAGTATTTTGGGGAGAAGCTGTGTTAACAGCTATGTATACAATAAATCGAGTGCCCTGCAAAGCAGTCCCAACCACTCCTTATGAAAGATGGACGGGTGTAAAACCAGATCTAAGATATTTAAGGAGATGGGGAT
>JAANDH010000835.1:0-104055 GCA_011799765.1 Nymphaea thermarum | reverse complement strand
CTGTTAACAAGCTAGAGGGTGCCATTCGTAATTTTTGCTTAAGAGCAAGGTTTCCGCTAAAATTACGAAATAATTTTCTGGAACCCCTTATAGAAATTTATAATAACTCTGAGGGTCCCACAAGCAATTTCTTATAAAGTTCCAGGCTTTTGATGAAAATAACTTTCGAGAGCCTCTTTTTGAAAAACTTTTCAGCAAAAATGTTGCGGCTTTAATTTTGGAAATTTTTAACAGCAATTTTGAAATGATGTCTAAATGGTGGACTGATTTTGAAATTTTCAGAGTAGTGCTATAAATACCCGTCCGAACCAGTTTTCCCTCATTTTTTCGTTTTCTCTCTCTCTCCTCGCGGGAGCTTCTCTCTCCTAGGGTTAGCCCAACGCACCTGCGCCGCTGCCTCTGCGAGTTTTCTTCCACCTTCGCCGTGTCCTTTCCCATTTTCTTCTACTTCTACCGCACAAAAGACGGCAGTAGTCAAGTTCAATGGTGAGTGAACATGGTGAGTGATATTCTCTTGGATCAATGACTGGCACTTTCGGCCATCAACTCTCAAGATCCCGAGGTTCTCTTTTACCACAGCGGCGGGAAGAACTATCCTTTACAGTTAGCCGGGCATGAGAAGCATCATCAAGATTTTTGGGCGTCCTAGGGTTTCTGTCGCAGTCTACCCTTCTACTCGAACTCCCTCTCTGTTACCATCAGGAGGAGATCTCCGTTTCTGGCAGGAGATTTCTGCTCTTGAGAATGAGGGAAACGACTTCCTTTAGTCAGTTGGGCGACTGCTTCTACTCGTCGGTAGAGAAGGCAGGGATAAAGTGGAAAAAAAAATTTGAGGCCCAAAAAAAAAGGCAAAACTTTGTGACTGATCCACTGGTTTTGATAGACAGACCGGAAGCCATTGCACCAGCTTCTCAAGCGGCGCATGGAGTTGCAGGTTCAGCGACATTTCTCCTTCTTAATTGTTTATAAGTTTTAGGTTTGATGTATGCTTGGCAGAGCAGGCTCTACATCCGGTGAAAACAGAAACTACAGCAGAGGCTTGCGTAGCAAGCTCTGTAGTCAGGCCCTTGAAGAGGGTTCTAGAGAACAACCCTTGCCATCATTTGGGTCGGAACCCTCTAAGAGAGCCCTTAAAAAAAAGTTATCGATGCTCTGTTTTAGGGTTAGCTCTGGTCTTGGTCTCGTGATTACAGAAAAGGGAGTCGACATAATGTGAAAACCAGAGTGGTTCAATCCCAATCAATACAATCATGCTTTATTTTCAGAATAGAACTTCAAACAGCATAATACTACTAGCATGTTCACGCACAGAAATTATATCGACCGAGTTGCAGTCATTATGCATCTTGAATAACATGCACAGAGATAATTAAGCATGCTGATTTGGGAACAGAAAACGTTAACTTGTTTTATCCACGTAGCATAGTTCTAAGCCTTTGCTCTAGCATGCTTAAATCATTCACGAAACATGATTCCAGGGACATGATATGCACGTTTTACGCATTCACAGCATGATACAACTTAGGCATTCACCAAGGGCATCACAGAAGTCTGAACATACTTACTTGTGATCGAAAAAACCTGCGCTATGATACCACTGTTGGACCTTTTGCGTTGTGCAGCGGAAGTCTCCCTTTGGTGGATGCAGTGAAGTCTCCAGCAAGCGTAGCAAGCTTCCCCTGTGAAGAACAACAAAAGAGAGGAAGAGGAAGAAGATAGTCTTTTTGGGGGTTTTCTTCCAAGGGGCTTCTCACGAGTTATGTTACTCTTTCAAGAGAGCTTGCTAGGAAATTATACTCTAGCCCCTTAGGTTTTCCCATGCCCTAGCTGCGGTTAGGGGTGAGAGATTTTAGGATGGGGTTCCCTTTATCTCACGAGAGATTTTTGGGTTGTTTTCGTAACTGCGCAGTTACGGGATATTCGGATAAGGCTCAATGGCCACTATCCATATCCAACAGAAACGACGCACGTCGGGAGCTGGCCGAGCATCAGGAACATGAGGGGGCCATGTTTCTGGGATAGGAGGTGGAAGGAGCGATGAGGAACTGCACCCAATTGGTGAGGTTGCCGATAATTGGGAGCCTCCATGGCCCTGGGGGAAGTCACCGAGCTGAGATCCCGTTCTTCCACCTTCTTCTGAGAAGCAGGACATAACTAAGAAAGAGGGGAAGTAGAAGTGCTATGATGGAAATGGCAAGTGCAGAACCAAGCTGGTCTCGTTCTGGGAGAAAGCTGGAAGGAGCCATTTGGTGTTGGTGAGAGTCTCTATCAACTACATGATGATGCTTATATAGTGCCTGGACACTGGTGCCATGCACGTACTGGCCCGTTTGTCATTGATAAATTATTTGTTAAATAATGATCGAAATCTTGTTTCCTCCGTCGGCTTCCGAGAAATTGCGGTGGCAATAATTCTCTTGCACATTTTGAAACGTCACTGCGCTTCCATATTTTTCATGTGGTTCCTCGTGTCAATTTTTTTAAAAAATAGATGGCCGGTGCCCATCATCGCTGGCAGTTTCTGATTTATTAGTATTAAAAAGGAAGATGTAGGATTTGATATCCCATGTCAGGCGGACCCAATATTAGAAAACGGGTCTCCGGAAAACTGCCGGGTTCGATTAAATTGAAAAATATATTTTTAATATAAATTCAACTACAGAAGTGAATGAAAATGTCAAAATATGAGTCTAAAAAAAAAAATCATGTAAATTTTATGTTTGAGTACGTCTGTGTGTGCGCGTGGGAGGAGAAAGGAACTCCCAGAATACTGCACATGCTCGGTATGAAACGGCTGATTTTTCAAATTCTGAACGTTCAATTATTTGGCCTTGTGGGCCGAGCACCAGACGATGCTTCGATTAAAAGTTATATATATTGTTATGGGACAGCCATGCGTAAGCGTCCTTGCCTTGCTTTTCTCATATGAAAGGAATAAGAGTGCGCCCGTGCAATATTCTCCGTCAGTTACCCCTCTCTTCCCTCTCTACACTGCAAAACCACTTCTCTCTTCAAATTAAGATATTCCTCTCTTGAAAAACTCCAAGTTTATGGGAAGCTAAATTGCAAAGTATGCGGCAGTGTTTTGTTGACATGCTGCCACGTTAATATCGTAAATATCGTACGTGACATGCACGTTTAGAGAGGAGCGGAGTCAGGATTTTCTTTAGGGTCGGGCTGACCGTTCAACTTCTTAATCTGAGTAGAGTCAAATTGAATTCAAATCCAAAGAATACATGATGTAATTAAAAAATTATATTTTTTTTTTTCGTTAGCTAGGGTGGGGCCATGGCCTAATCCCTGCGCTTAGACATTTACATTCTTTTGAAAATGCATATTTATTTAAAGTATTTAATATTATCTTTTGCATATTAATTCTCCAGAATGTACATTTCTCTTATTTTCTCCCTTTATCCACTCTAAGCTGCTTAATTTTGGACTATGAAATGGCATCAGACAGTAGGACAACCGGATCTAATAATACGCTTGAAGTCGCCATTTAAAAAAGCAAAAGCAGAGGAGCGGCAAAAAACAAGAAATGGTCGTTCTCAAAACAAAAGCACTTGTACGATGTCCTCAAAACGAATCGGAAAAAGTGAAGGCGGGGCAGATTTCTTGTTGTTCGGTGTTTGCCGGAGAGGTAGCTTACTGAGTTGCTTAGGAGCTAAGCATCTGTTCTTGGTCTCGCTCTGATAGCAACTAAACAGGGGCGTGGAAAGTGGGTGGGGGCAGCTAAAGGCCCAATCTGCCTCTTCCAAGTAAGTTGCAGCTTAAGCATATAACCAGTCGAGATGAGAATGGAATACCCACGCACCTGCCGTCCTCTTTCTCACCGTGAAGACCGTCCGAAATAATCAATATATAGAAGCCGAACTCACTGGAGCTTACTTAAATCGAGCTTTTCCTTTGAACCATCCAGCCGAGGATATGATCTGATCAATTACAGATCCCCCGATGGATTCCTTCATCGATCATGAAGTTGCGGCTTCTGTGGTTAAGAAAAGGCGACACTATACGAGCAAGCAAACGATCCTCCTTGTTGGAGAAGGGGACTTCTCCTTTTCCCTCAGCTTGGCCTCCGCCTTTGGGTCTGCGACTGGAATGGTCGCCACATCTCTGGACTCCAAAGGTACATGCATTCTGCGTAAGCTTTGCCCTCTCTCTTTCTTTGTAGTAATGGAGACGCGGAAATCTGATTAAGCAAAGCACATCGTCCCCTCTTTGTTCGAGCTGACTTCATCACATTTAGCGCAAGCTCATCAAGAGCTGCAGCTTTAACTCTGACGCTAGATCGGTGATCAACTTGAACATTTACTTACTTGTATGGTCTGAAGCAGCGAATGATTTGTGCCCACAGAAGGTTTTAGCTTCTGATGAAAGTGGGTATTCCTTTTCTTAGCTCACTGGTCTTTTTTTATTTTTCTATTCTATTCTGCCGATTTTCTCTTCTTTTTAAAGGAAGCCTTTCTGTCAAGTAGTGTTCGGCTGCGACAATTGGGTTGTCAAGTTCTTTCAAGGAGTTAAATGCAACAATAATGAGCAGGGGTTGCAAACTGAGCCCCATGAAGTTTGTTGAATCTCCAGCGTTGCTAGTTGACATCATATTTTGGACAAAATTTCATAAGCGTGGCACTAGAAAAAAAATTTATATACGCAAACAATAGCTCCATCCAGCTTACTAATATAAGAACTGGTAGTATAGGGTCTGTACCACTAGCTGGAGTGTTTAGACTCTTGAATAAAATTAAAGGCCCATTAAATCAATCTTCTGGTCCTTGAAGGACTGTTACCTGAAAGGAGAAATTGCATGAACTCAGCTCATTTAGTGTAATCTCATCTAGCTACAGCTGTAGGTCAACTTGCTAGCGCACCTGTTTGCTTTGCGTGGCTGTCTTGCGGGATCGGTCGGTCGGAACAAAGTTACTTCTGTTGCTTGCAGCAGAAAATGACTTGTTATGTCAACATGAAATTTTAGCTTGTAAAGAAAGGAGGTATTCCTTTTTCGATCGGTTGACCCTTTTTCTTCTTTTTTGCTGCCAACTTTCGAAGATTGGCTTGCTTACAAGTATTGTTCAGCCACAAGTAATGTAGAAAGACTGCGACAGTTGGGTTGCCGAGTTCTTCATGGAATTGATGCAACAACAATGAGCAAGAACCGTAGTCTAAGGACCAACAAATGCGATAGAATCGTCTACAACTTTCCGCATGCAGGCTTCATATGCCCTGAAACCTCAGCATTTCAAATTGAGTGAGTTGTTTTCCATCTTCTAATAGATTTCTGCAGAGGAATGCGTGTTGTTTAATATGTGAGTACCCATGTTGTTTAATTTAGGTTGCACAAACATCTGTTGATGGGATTCTTTGAAAACGCGAGGGAGTTGCTGTCTCATGGCCATGGCGAGGTCCATGTTACTCACAAGCAGGGGTATCCCTACAGCAAGTGGGAATTGGAGAAAATAGCAGAGAAGAATGGATTTGTGCTCGTCCAGGCCTCACGCTTCAGATTGAGCCATTACCCTGGCTACGTCAACAAGCGGGGAGCGGGGTCTCATCCCGACCGAACATTCTTCGTCGGCAGGGCCAGCACTTTCAGGTTCAAGATAGACGCCGGCCTGCGGGATTGGCCTGATCTTAGATCGTTACAAATGGTTTATGAGTTTTTTGCTGAGACTGGTAATAATACGTCTGCTATAAAGGTCGCAGAAGGTACTAAAGCTACCGGTCCAGCTATTACAACTGCGATCATGGCTACCAATGATTCCGACGAAAAGATCTGTCTTACTGTTGAAACTGCTAGGCCGGCACTTGAAAGTATGATCCACAGGCCTGTGCACACAACTAGCTTTCCTGCAATCAATACTCCAGATAAAAAATGCAAGCTGCCTGCAGATGACAAATCTACTGCAATTTTGAAGTTGTTGATAAAGACGGTGAAATTTCTAGTACGCGTTTTTTCCGCCCTTTTCATTGGAGGGGAGACTCCATCTGAATGAGGAAATAATTATAACCCCCACTCTTGGCGTGGTTAAAATCTGAAAGGTTGCTGCAAAGATCAAAGGAACATCACTGGAAGCTGCCGGACGGCCTCCCCCTTGGGCGGTCTTGGCTGTACTGAATCACGATTGCTTGTTACTTCCAAAACCCTTTTTCTATCAATCAAAGAAGAAAGATACGTAGTTGCCGTTAAGATATCAGATAGACCATGTAACCACAAAGGAGATTGCAAAGTTTAGAAAGGGATGGATTGTAATTTCGCATATATATGTACGTGAATGTCGGCGAGGCTGCGCTTTGAGAGTTTTGGTGAAAAATGGAACAACCAGATTTCTTTTGCTTGATGCTCCAACATTGTTGTTGCAAAACGAATTCAACCATGGGCTTGAGGCACATATTTTCACAATGATTATTGGCCTCCAGGAAACTGCAACTTCAGCTGTGAATTGTTTTTGCAGCTTCCCAGTATACGGACAAAGAAGAAAAATTTTAATAAAATTAACATAAAAAATCTTTACAAAAATCTGAATATTTTGCTCAAAATTTCAAAGCTACCCTCGTTTTTGCAAAATTTGTTGATGTAAGTAATGGATTTAGATTCCTAAAGCAGGTAAGTAATAACAAACGATGGTTGCCAAAACAGAAATACTTACAATGTGTTTTCCGGGTTTCGAGGCTTCTTTTGATGAACACAAAACATTATTGTATTTGTGGGGAAGAAGCAACCGAGGGGAAAAAGAAACAAACGTCCCTAAATCAGGAAGCCTTTTTCGGAAACGAGGGGCAAATCAAATGGTTGGCACTTAAAGGCAAAAAGCGAAGAAAAAAAAAAAAGTTAAAGCGAGGCAGATTTGGAGCGATGCTTACTGAAGGCGACCAATGATTGCTGAGGAGCTTACTTAAGGAATAAGGAACTTCTCTGGGTCAAGCTAACGTGGCCCCGCCTTTTCTCCAGTACCCGGCCAAATAGCCCCAATTTAAATTGATTGGATCGGGTCGCAAATCTGGTTTATGTTTAATACATGCCACAATCCCTCCCTGTTTCATTACCACCATTTGGATCAAAAAGAGAGGAGGAGGAGGAGAAGAAGAAGAAGGAAAAGAAACATCTTAATCATAAATCAAACAAGACCTTAGAGTTTTTGGTCTGTTAAACTTATATTGGGCATTTGAATGACATCCCAAAACCAGGTTTGGGAGATACAAAGCTGGTTTTGCTTTCAAAACCATGGTTTTCGAGTATTTAGGCGCCATCAAAGCTCGGTTTGAAGACAAAGGCAACCTGGCTTCGATAAAAGTTAGTTTTATAAAAAGGAGTGCCTAATTCATCAAGTTCGTGCACAACAAGTTTAATGTAGTTTTCAACTTGATGAAGTTGAGGTGAGATGTCAGTAGAATCGACAAACATGAAGAGGTGCTCTGTGCTAAGCAAAAATGATAAACAAGAAGACATTAGAAAAGCTGATTAGTGCTATAAAAGTTACAACACATTAATGGAAAAAGTAATGAAATTATAACCAAGAAGATAAAGTCATAATCTAATAGAAGGCTGCAAAGGATTGATCCTGTTATTATAGACAACGCATGGTCAAGCAAATCCAATCTTAAATATAAATGAAATCTTAATCTTTGGCTGATGTAGTGACGACAAAATTGGTGCCCCTTGTCTGGCCTTTAATTCAAACGATCATAACAGCGGAAAAAACATTAAAATTAATGTTAATTTCGTCGAAATTAATTTGCGAAGAAGCAACTAAAAGTTTTTCTTATGCTCAAACGACTAACAGGCCGATCGACGCAATATTGACTACCCCTACCATTAGACCGCATAAGTTCATCTGACAAAGTTAATTTAATGTTTTAACTGATAAACCTGAAATGGGGTGTCAGTAAAACCAACCACTTAATATGAAGCATCCAATACTAGCAAAAATACCCCCACGTCCCTTTTGGTGTATATTTGGTGCATGCACAAGAATGTGCATACAACTCAGTCTCTCTTGGGCTGAAGCCCCTACCATTTCTCCCATGCCTTAAGGGTATCAGGCTTTCTTTGGGTGCCTCGATGTAACAAGCTGATTCACTTCCACACTGGGCTTGGGCCTCTAGTTTGACGGATCCCAACCCACTTGCTAAACCTAAAAAAACTAGAAATCAATATAGCTATTCACTTTAACAACCATTTTATAAGCTCTTGAAGATCTCTTACAATTTTCAATGTAGGACTAAATTTTTGAGTTATTGAAGTCTCTCCTTCTCTTAAGACACACAGTCACATGTATGGGGCCTTAGGTTCGAGTATTAAATTATACTCTAATGCCATTGTAAAGACTTATACAATCCCATATAGGGCTTGGGCCCCTAGTTTAATAAATCCAAACTCACTTCCTATCAGTTTTGGTTTCAACCCAAAAAGGTTAAGAGGACAACTAAGCACTCTAACAATCCATTTTATAAGGCTCTTTAAAATCTCTCATAATTTTCAATACAGGACTTATGTTTTTTGTTTGTTACGCTCAGGGTGGTACATCTTTTATGTCTCAACTTGCATATTTGTGCTCCCCTTTCATAATGTAGGAAGTTGATGTTCCGAGATCTCGAAACAGAGACTAGCCACCTACCAGCCTTTGCCCTATCTATTGTGCCAACCCTACAGATGAAGTTTCCCTCTTAGTTGAATTGGAGGATTTTCCACATATTTTAGAAACACTCAGTTTCTTGGAATTCTATGTAGCAAGCAACTTTGTATAGGTCAAGTACATTGTTTGGATATATTACAATATATTTTATACTTTTGTTTGGATTTACATGACACATTATATATAATTAATCGGGCTGGAAGATATGCAATATATTTGAGTTGTAAGAAGCAAGCAACTGCATTATGGTTAAGTACTAGTGCAGAGCGAATGCGGCTGTTAAAGTCAGATGGCCTAGATATATTATTTGGCACTTTGTAAGTAGTCTATCACATGGGCTAGTGGCGTGGTGTGACAATATTGGAGCCACTTGTTTTGGCATTCGTTCCAACAAAGACATATAAATTATTGACTTTCACTTCATGAAAATTAAATTAGTAAAAGAAAGAAGTGGAACTTTGCCATATTTCTCCAAAGCACCAACCGGGTCATGCATTGACCAAAACTGTACATTCAGATTCACATCATTTGTGTGCATAAGTTTAATCTAGTCTTTCAAACAATGAAGTTGAGGTACTAGGGTGTTTGTAAAACTGATAAGTATGAAGAGGCAGAGCAAGCATTGGAAGTCGTAGAAAATTTAAAAAAAGTTAAAGCAGTGATTACATATAAAGATAAAGTTAAGACACGTTGGTAAGAGAATGTTGCCAAATGGAGATAATCAAGGATTTAGGAATGGATATAACCGTATTGTGATTGAAGGAAGCAATCATCAGCAATATTCTAATTCTGTTATGATAGACAATGCATCATGTAAACCCAGAAGAAATTTAAAGGAAATCTCTCTTGGTTGAATAGCAGTGAGAAAAGGAGAGATCGAGGTGGGTTCTAATTGCTTGAACCCGAAACTATAAGCGATTCTTTAGTTTATATTTTCATTTTCTTTAAACCTAATCCAAACTAACCGGACCAGAATTAATTTGGAACTAATTAATCAATGTATGGCTAGGAAACCGGTGTAATGTTAGGTGGATAACGTTTGAAAAGAATTTATAATTCTCACAAAAAACAGTTTTCAAAGTTCATACTAACCTGCAGGAAATTGCTAGATTCATCCTTTTCCCCACTATAATTGTCAAATCTATATGTTAATAACACATTTATGGAAAATTCATCATTTTGGTAGTTTTTTTAATGTTTACTTAAGAAAAATTACATTCGGCATAAAACCCCCAAGCCCATAGTGGAACCAATAGTACACCGGCAATAATCGAAGCAAGCAGGGTCAATATTATTCTATACAACATGACAATTTAGTGGGGGCCCAATATGATTTTGTACAGAAATCAACACTCGCCGTTGGTCCAGCTTATACAACAATTTATGGAGTCCACGGCTGATTAATCGTACGCATGTATGTCCCATAACAACATGTATAACTTAAATACGCACACACACACATACTCAAACATACAATTTTACATGATCTTTTTCCATGACAAACGGGGCAGTACGTGCATGGCACCGGTGTAGTGGCACTATATAAGCAATGAGCTTGAGGTACTGGGGTGTTTGTAAAACTGATGAGTATGAAGAGGCAGAACAAATTAGTGTAGTAAAAATCGCAGCAAACATTAGAAGTCGAAGGAAAAGTTAAAGCAGTGATTCCAAATAAAGATAAAGTTGAGACACGTTGGTAAGAGACTGTTGCCAAATGGAGATAATCAAGGATCTAGTGATCGATAATATTATAATCGTATTGTGATTGAAGGAAGCATTCATCAGCAATATTCTAATTCCGTTATGATAGACAATGCATCATATAAAGCCAGAAGAAATTTAAAGGAAATCTCTCTTGGTTGAATAGCAGCGAGAAGAGGAGAGATCGAGATGGGTTCTAATTGCTTGAACCCGAAACTATAAGCGACTCTTTAGTTTACATTTTCCTTTTCTTTAAACTAACCGAAACTAATAAGACTGGAATTAATTTGGAACTAATTAATCAATGTATATCTAGGAAAACCAGTGTAATGTTAGGTGGATCATGTTTGAAGAGAATTTATAATTCTCACAAGCAATAGTTTTCAAACTTCATACTAACCGGCAGGAAATTGCTAGATTCATCCTTTTCCCTACTACAGTTGTCAAATCAACAAGTCAATAATACATTTATCGCAAATTCATCATTTTGGTAGTTTTTTTAATTTTAATTAAACCAATAGTACACGGCCAATAATCGAATCAAGCAGGGTCAATATTATTCTACACAACAAGACGATTTAGTGGGGGCCCAATATGATTTTGTACATAAACCAACACTCGCTATTGTACAACAATTTGTGGAGTCCACGGCAGATTAATCGTACGCCTGTCTGTCCCATGAACATATTTAACTTAAATACGCGCGCGCGCACACACACATACTCAAACATACTATTTTACGTGATTTTTTTAGACTTATAAATTTTCACATTTTTCATTCACTTGTGTAATTGAATTTATAAAAATAAAACACTCTGGGTGAGGTTAACTATTTGTCACGGTCCAAAAAAGACGGGAAAGCACAACTAATAAATCGGTGATGTGAAACAGGTACCCTCAAAACCCTTCATCTGAACGATCTGAAAATGGGCATCTTTGACGGGAAAGCACAACTAATAAATCAGAGACTGCGAGCAGAAGATGACGGCCGGGACGCCGCCATCAATTGTCCTAAAGATAATTGCCACATGAGGAACCAAACGGGAGCGCCGTGACGTTTCAACGTTTCGTCATCAAAGTTGCCACCGCAATTTCTCTGAAGCCGAAGGAGAAAACAAGATTTGGATCATTATTTAACAAATACTTTTTCCATGACAAAGGGGCCTGTACGTGCATGGCACCCGTGTACTGGCACTATATAAGCATCATGTAGTTGATAGACAGTCCCACCAACACCAAATGGCTCCTTCCAGCTTTCTCCCAGAACGAGAACATCTTGGTCCTGCACTGGCCATTTCCATCTTAGCACTCCTACTTCCCCTGTTTCTTAGTTATGTCCTGATGAGGAGATGGTGGAAGCACGAGATCTCAACTCGGCGACTTCCCCCAGGGCCAAGGAGGCTCCCAATTATCGGCAACCTGCACCAATTGGGTGCAGTTCCTCATCGCTCCTTCCACCTCCTATCCCAGAAGCATGGCCCCCTCATGTTTCTGAAGCTCGGCCAGCTCCCGACGTGCGTCGTTTCGTCGGCGAAACTGGCGAGAGAGATCATGAAAACCCATGATGCCACATTCGCGAATAGGCCAGAGCTTGCTGCTGCCAACGTTCTCTGCTATGGATGCCAGGATATCGGCTTTCAATCGTATACCGAGGCATGGCGCCGCTTGAGGAAGATATTCGTCGGGCACTTCACTGGCCCGAAGAGAGCCCACTCGTTTAGGTTTGTGAGGGAGGAGGAAGTAGGCCTTCTGGTCGACGCCATTTCCCGGTCCGCCGGCGCCCCTGTTAATCTGAGCCACTTGGTTCATGCTCTTATTAATAACATAACCTGTATGATGGGCTTTGGGAAGAAATATAACGAGGGAGGGTATGGCGCCCAGAAGGGCAGGTTGCATGATGTCCTAGAGACAACCAGGCACTTGATTGGAGGGTTTAGCTTGGGTGATTTTTTCCCATCCATCAAGTGGGTGAATTGGCTCACCGGACTGGAGTTCAGGCTGAGAAGGAACTTCCACGAATTGGATCATATTTTTGATGAAGTTCTCAGAAATCATGTTGATCCATCGAGGCAATCCCATGAACAGGACTTCGTCGATTCATTGCTCGAAGCTCAAAAGGATGAGAGCGAGGACGTCCCTGTTACCACACACAGTATCAAGGCATTACTCCTGGTCTGCTTCTTGACTCTGTTGTCTCCTGCAATTTCAGCGACCTTTATAGATGCACGTTTAATTATTTACTCTCTACAGTCTACAGATGATCAAACAATTTTTTTTTTCTTATTTCATTTTTATCTACACCAAACCTGAAAATTGCGTGCTCTGACATCACGGTAAGAGTTTGCAAAAAAAAAAAAAAAGAAGAAGAAGAGAAAATTGATGAAATTAAAAGCAATGACTTGATGATCACGCGAGTGTTTTCCATTGCTTGCAGGACGTGCTCCTTGGTGGAACTGATACATCAACGTCTGCCATAGTGTGGGCAATGACAGAACTGATGAGGAACCCACAAGTGATGAGGCGAGTCCAGGATGAGTTGCGACTCAAGATGAAGGGGAAAGACAAGGTGGAAGAGAACGATCTTGACCAACTTGAGTATCTGAAGTTGGTGGTGAAAGAGACTTTCAGGGTACATCCACCAGGACCGCTATTGATTCCTCATATCTCTTCGAAGGAATGCATCGTCGATGGCTACGTACTTCCAGCCAAAACAACCATTATTATAAATGCATGGACAATAGGGATGGATCCCAATTCATGGAAGAACCCCGAAGAGTTTCTGCCTGAGAGGTTCATTAACAATCCAATCGACTACATGGGCCATGATTTCGAGTTTATTCCTTTCGGCTCGGGTAGAAGGATTTGCCCCGGCATCCATCTGGGAGTGATAGTTGTCGAGCTCGTGCTTGCTAATCTGCTCTACTCCTTCAACTGGAACTTACCAGAAGGGCTGACTGCTAATGACATGGACATGAGAGAATCACCTGGTTTAACTGTGCACAAGACGTCTGATTTGGTTCTCGTAGCCCATCCTTACACACCATGAATCAACCTGTGTTGCTACGTGGGGCCGTAGGATGTATTGTACCAACTGTGTGAATAAGGCAGCTATCTATGGAGCTTAGCCAACAGTGTGTGAGAAGCCTCGCAATAAAGCAATAAGAAAATTTCCTTTGTTCAATGTTATTTTATTAATAGATGATGAAATAGTCTTGGAAAGAGAACTTGCAAAAATCCACGTTTTTGGATTAGAGACTACTTAATGGTTGGCATCAGTATTGTGAAACTCGTCTCCTATATAAAAGAAGAAGACCTATATTGACCAGAATCAACCTCTAAAACACAAGTTTTTCATTATCAGTGCTTATTAGCACTTGCCGGCAGTAGCGGAGCCAGCGTGGGGCAGGTGTGGGCGCCTGCCCACGCCAGCCCAAAATAACAAATAGCGGTGACCGAAATCAAATAGCGGTAACGAAAACCACCGCTATAGGTGTTAGATGGGGTGCCCACGCCAGCCAGCCAATTTTTCTGGCTCCGCCACTGCTTGCCGGCTGATCATGTTTGATCCAAGGCCCGACGCTCGTTTTTTTCTTCGGTTCTCTTTCTCCACCTCTGTTTCTTCTGAAAAACTTCCAACAAAAGAAAACCTAACCTGGCGGCGGACGGCAACCGGCGACGGACCACCAGTGGACAGCGACAGACGGTGAGTAGGCCTGCCTCTGTTTCGGAATTCGAACGAACGGCAGGTGCTTGCCTTGGGTTCACTGGTCTTTTGTGCAGCGTCGGTGGACGGCAACCAGCAACGGAGTGGCGGTGGACGGCTAGGGCACCAGAGGAGACAGACGGTGAGTGGGCCTGCCTCTGTTTCTTCCTCTTGATTACGAAAGAGTAAAAAGTTATCCGTGACCCATCCCTTTGATTTTTTTTTTTTTGTTTCTCGTCGAATTCCTATTTCATTAGGCATGATATGAAGGTTGGTATATTGGGCATATCTGACTCTTTGCTTTCCCTTGTTTGCATAAGTGGTTCGTTACTTTCTTTGTTAGTTTTCCTAAATTGGCATGGTGATGAAACTGGACAATGCTCTGTTAATTTTCACGTTCCACGTTCCACATTGTTTGAACTAATAAACTCTGAGTGGAATTTTTCAGTCGCACTAATTTCCCTTATTAGCCAATTGAGGGCATCCCCTTCATCTTGGATTCAATCATTTGAGATGTGGAACATCGTTAAGACAATGTTCCTATCAATTAACTTGTGTTTTGTTGCTTGTCTTGTTGTATGACTCTTGAACTTGGAACATTGTATTAATTGATAGACATTGTATTAATTGATAGGAACATTGTCTTAATGATGTAATGATATCATTTGTTTTTTTCAAAATTTATAATTTTTTAATTAAAATATAATATATTGTCGCCATACCGCGGTACTAAGATTTACAAAAACATCATACTCATATCTATTTTTTCGTACTCATACCAGTACTCATACCCGTACCTAAGTGACGTAGGAACACACCCTTCCCTCACACTCTTCCCTCTCTCTAAGCAAGTTATGTGTTCAGGTCATGACAAAGGCAACACTCTTCCCTCTCTCTAAGCAAGTTATGTGTTCAGGTCATGACAAAGGCAACACTCTCAGGTATAAACATAACCGAAGCATTTGGGCGCGTGGCTAAAACGCCCTTGCTGCGTTTCTTCTTTTTCTTTTAACCTTGTTTGTTTATATAGATTGAATTGCGTGCCGTTATGGGTCTGCAACCTATATACTCAATCAATATACTCAATCAGAGTTGCGCGATGTCTTCATAATTTTTTAAAAAGGTATGTCTTTTATAGTTTTTTTTTTTTTACATTTTTCATTTTTGTTTTTTTTTTTTAGTTTTCCAGGTATTTTTTTTTAACCAGCAGACGGAAAATTTTATGAACCAGTAAAGCACATATAACCAAGTTCATTTGTTTAAAGCATTTACGACGGTGAAATATTATCCGTCACCCTGCCGGGCAAAACCAGTTCCAAACTCCCAGTTGCATTGCCGTTTTTATGGAAGTGACACGGACACGTGGATGCTGCTACGCTAACATGCTTAGCATGGACATGTTTTCTAGAAAATGCATATTAATTTTAAACTATTGAATATTATTTTTGTATGTTAACTATCGAGAATATATTTTTCATGTGTTTTTAAATTTTCTTATCTATATTTTGTATAAATTTTGCTACACTATTTAATATTATTATTTTTAATTTAAAACCGAACCAGCAGTGTAGTTGATTTTCAAATCGGACCAGATTATATACAAACACGGTATCAGATTAGAAAGAGAAACCCGGCCAACTTCTATACTCCACAGAGAATCGACGCGGGAGGTCAAACCCGAAACTGGACCTATTTATTAAACGCTTCACATGGACTCAGTTGGAGACAGTATTGTCGAGATCGGCTTCCAAATCAAACGCCCTTTTTAATAGAATAAGCATGTCATGTAGTTGTTGTCTCAAAATTGAAATTCACATTATTATAGAGCAAAAAAAAGTTGGTTGTATAAAGTATAAACCACCGTGGTACACCATGCTTATGTGCATTGATGCGCAAAATGACCAAAATACCCCTAGCATGTCAAAGAAAAGCCCCTTATAATAGCTTAAAAAGGTAGAAACTAATGAAGGAAAATAAATATCACTAAAGAAAGTAGTCAAGCCACACAGGTTTTAGTGTTTTTGAAACATGAAAATATTTAAACAAATATGCAAAGTCCAACTGCCCTCCACCTGGTGATTGCCTAAGCTCATAGACAGTCCTAGCAAGGCTTTGTGCTTAGGGAGGCAAGGCAGCTGTTCTGACCATAGTGCTACATATGAAGAACCTATACCAAAGTGAGAGAGAAAAACGTTTTACCAAGGAGAAAATAAATATTAGATGCAATGAGATGGAACAATGCCATTTTGACTTATTTCATTCTTACTTCCAATAAGATCATAAAGTAAGCAACTCTGCTATGAAGCTAACCATGTTAAATATGGTTAACTACCATTAACCATATTGGACATGGATCCAAATATAGCAGCAATTGGTCAGTGCAAACTCATGCTACACAAATGAATCATGTTGTATCACAGGAAACATGAGAAGAAATTCAATTCCTTGTATTATAGAGATGTGGCATCTTATAGGAATATATACATGTGAGAAAGAGTGCATAAACATAGAAAACATTAAATTCAATAAAAGAAAAAGATAATTGCTCGCTGTGATCTACACAAGAATAAATACTTAACTTACAAAAAACACTACTTGATATTGTATTCATGCAAGTCTCTCCATCAGTCTTGGGAGTAAGCAGTAAGCAAAAGGCTCAAATTGAACCCAACCTTTTCCTTTTATTATATGGAAGAAAAGCTAGTCATGACCAGCAAAAAATGCTGGATACATATAGATGCACACACACCACATGCACAACACACACACACACACACACGTAGGTCAAGTATGGATGCACTGTTTGGTGTCAACATATAACATCTTGAGATGCTCATATTCAACAGAAGATGGCATTACCTGAAGAGTCCAAACTCCCTCAGGACCACGGAAATCAGGTATACCACTGGAAGTTGATATACCTGCCCCAGTGAATGCAACCAAATGTTTACTCTGCAAGTATACACAATAAGAAATGAGCAACTTCTCCTGACTAGCATGTGGAAACCTGTTTTGAGGTCTCCAATCAAACAAATGGCAAGCTCTGACCTTTTGTATCAACATAACAACATTGCAAGTTCTTCGATCTGTTCACGAACATTAAACAAGTAGAAATTAGTATAGTAAGTAGACGAGTAAGAGAATAAACCAAGTCAATAGATTTGGGAAATCTGGAGCTAAGATTCATACAAGTAATGGAATAAAGACCATGAAGAACACTATCCAATGTTGTGGTCCTCAATCATGGGAATACAAAGCCAAGAAAAAGATAAAAATTTTCAATCTAAACAATGTCTAGGAACCGCAACTCAGCCACATTGAAGCTGTAGAATTGGGATATGCTTACACAATCCATTTTTAGATAGAAAAGTCTCTTGGAATTCAACATATACAAATATAATACACACATTTGCATGCTTACTTCTACCATTTCATTATTGATGTGATGCTGGAAAAAAGTCAAAAACCATAATTGTAGTACACATAGATACATATATATAGAACAATTGATAGGTCGCAGATATTTTGCATCCCAGTCAACTCCAGCCTGGGAAACGTACTTTGGCATGATTCTGACTTAATCCATACACATATACATGTTTAATATTTCTTACCCTTTATGTACATGTTTTCGATTGAATAAATTTCATGAGGATAAAGAAGGAAAGATTTCTGGCCACCATGCTTTTGGCAGAATATGATCCATTCATTTCTTGATTGCTTAAAAAACAGACCTAAGTATCAAAATAGTAAGTTTTAAGATGTTTTCTCGATTAAAGCAATTAAATTAGATTAATTTGAGAAGTGTAAAACTATATAAAAGACAATGTCTGGGCTTTCTCTCTCTCGCTTTTAATCACATAGTTATGAATGAAACATATTTGGGGCAAACATCATCAACTATATACTTGACCCAGAAAAAAAAAAGAAAACTCCAAGCCTTGGAGTTTTCGTACGATACGGACGATACACCCCCGTATCGTACGATACGGGTTAAAACACAAAAATTTTTATTTTTTAAAGTTTAAACACTCCTCCCTCTCTATCTTCTTGTATTTAAAGACTCCAAGAGACGTAGGAGGGAGAGATTTTGCACATTATCATAAAAAATAACCAAGGATTCATCGATTTGGAAAATATTATTGTTAANACATTTTTCTTGATTTCTGAGTTTTTGTTTTCTTTCTGATTTTTAATAATTTTTCTCTATTTTTTCTGATTTTTAAATATTTTTTAAAATTAAAAAATTAATTTTACGATACGCTACGCTACGTTTACGATACGTTACGATACAGCGTATAGGTCAGCCCGACCGATACGCGATACGCTACGCCTTTTATAACATTGCTCCAATGAACAACATAAATGTAGGCATTTTAATTAACTCATATGAGTTTTTTATCAATTAAACATATCTGGGGCGAACATCATGAAATATATACTATAGCTATCAACAAATAATTACATAACTGCAGAACTAGCACAACCTACTAAAAATGTAATGGACATCATAGGTGTTGGAGACATAAAAACTTAGTTTGTGTTTTAAATACAATGTTACATTTTGTGGGACCAATGTTATGTTACTCTTATTCTTCATATTTTTAGGCAACAATGAAGTTCTCCATATAAGTTCTGTGGAAACACATGAACAGACTACATCCTTTAACAGAAGCCCACTGTTTTAAGACAAACCTATCCATGTTTTTCTTTTTTCTTATTCTTATGCCCCCATGGATATCTAAGGAAGCCACTAAACAGCGGACACCTTCATTGGCAATTTAGATGAAGTTTCCACAGAGAAAGATTGAAGGTTCTTTTTGCACTTTATGAAGGACAAACATGAAAAGCAGAAGATAAAAGAAGTGTGCAATGGATTCTAGGAGGTCAGATTATGATACATGATAAATCAAGTTCCATGGGTTCACAAGATTCTGGCAGAGAGCACAACCAGACACTTATCAAAGAGGATATTGCAAGTCAACTATTAGTTCGGTGGGTATCTTGAACATGAAACCACTAAAAAGCAACTAGCCTTGAGTGAAATTAATTTTCTCCCCCTTTGCTCAGAATGATGTCATGCCTTAACACATCTATACGAGAGAATGAATTTTTGCAATTTCCTAGATGTTTCTGTCAACATTGGTTCTGTTGCATTTGATCTCCTTGACTGTGCTTTTCACGTCAAATTCGACAATACAATAGATCACCTGAGTCACCCCCAAAACATACAACGAATAAACAACATACAACCGGTTCAACATTTACAGAGATTTACACACATATAATCACTTTGAGGCCTTTGTAGCAAGACTCGTTTGGCCCGTAAACCACCTGAATAGTCCTTTCTGTTAGCACTAATACCATTTAACTTCTAATCTTTAGCTGCATTGGTGAAATATAGATAACTTCAATCAAATGGCAAGATGAGAATCCCCAGTTTGATTATACCTAGAGAAACCATAGCATCCACAACAAGTTGCCAACTGAAAATGGTTATAAACCAACATAAAAGCACGTTCACATGCAACATCATTATTGTAACATGCGTTTATCTACAGACAGCAAACTTTTTAACAATGTGCCCAACTTGGTAACTATCTTGATATATGCTTACATATACGGAAAGAAAACCAGCACAGCTTCTAAAAATGTACCTAATTCTCCTGGACAAAAATCAGATAATTTATATTACCAATCAAGTCGGTTCACTACCAACAGATTAATCAGATGATCAGAACGACAACATAGACAAACTCGGACATTTCAGAGACTGCTCAAGAAAATTGTTCATGCACTACATAAAACGAACAGAGAAGAGATTCCGACATGCCAGCCAGGAAACCATGCATCGCCGTCATTCCAATATGCAATAAACACAGATGTAGCAAATGAAGGCGAAGTAGCGTTCACCTTCTTCCGCAACACTTCTGGTGGGTCGAAAATCTCAGCCATCCCAACGCTGCCGACGTCCTCTCTATAGGAAAGCTTTTCGGCGTAACCCAAAGACATGGTCGCGAAGGGAGAGATCCTTCTTACGCTAGACCACCTGAGGATGTTATTGCAAGGGTAGATATGCAGAAGGAAACGCCCAATATTAAGCAATAGAACAATGAACCAGAGTTTCTTCCTTCCCTTTTTCCCTTGGCCCCCTCTGCGTTTCGAATGTTTGATCTCTCCCTCCTTTGAGAATCTCTCTCACCCTCCCTCTTGGTTTGTCGTTAGGTTTGTGTGACAAGAAAGGAGAGCAGACGTCTTATCACACCTCACAAGTAACAGTATTACAATCTCCAGGACTCAGGTGAGAAGGGCTGGGAGATACACACATATATATATTGAGCGGGCGAGTGTGTACAGATTTTCAAATGGTTCTTCTTCCAAGGGTTTTTCCAAATTCACCCATATGAAGGTAAGTCCACTTCTAATCATAATTTAGCTTGAAACGGCTTGGATGCCTCTTTCATTTTAAAACAAATATCATGCATTAGGCGATTCAATTCACTAGGAAATAAATTATTGTTGTGTCCTCAATCCTCAAAACTTCCTTTGCCATGCGCTAGAGAGTTATTTAGTAATTTGTTGAAGTTCCAAGATGCCTAGGAATGTCAATGGATCATATTTGAATTGGACATACTCTTAAACATATCTGTTTTTTTTTTTTGAACGCTCGTATATTCGTATTCAAATTTGAATACAAACGCAAATGAATAAAAAGTCATATCTTAATATGAATCTATAATCTAATTTCACAATTTGTATATGATCCGAACATGGTATCTGAATTCACATCTGGATTCGAATCTGAATTTTAAACTGACAAAAGTTCCGAAAACGAATCTAATATGATTTCTTGATCTGATATTATTTTTTCCCCCATGTTTGATTTTTCATAACAGTTTGGTTTGATGTTTGATCCAAATTGAATACATTAAAGTTCCCCTCAATGCCAAAACAATTGTGCATCACGAACAATGGCTACTCTACAGGCTTTGATGCACAAGGTGACAGCCCATGATAGTCAAATAGAGCCTTTCATCATTTCCATGTCCTAAGGTTGGATTATCAACTCTATTTATTTGTTTATTTACTTTTCCTCCTTTGGCTGAAGAAGGGTTTGGTCCTATCCACCATTTAATGGATTAGAGTGGGCATCTGCTTATATGAAGATATCTATTTCATTTTGTTTCTTTTTGCTGGATATTAATAGTGTCAAAAAGTCACACTATTAGGTTGTCACAAGGCTAGAGAATTACATCACCCACCAAACAATTTTCAGTCCTTGTGGCCCTTAAGGAGCCCTATTATGTGAATATTCTATGAATCTATTCGAGAGTTTTATAAATTTACATTAATTTCAAAACAGTTTCATTAAACAGTAACACAGTATTCCTAATGTCACTAAAGCCCGTCTCTACTATTACTACCGGTCCGTTAGTCACTTGCCACACGACTCTTTCTCCCTATATCCTTCTCGTTGTTCCTCTCTTGATACGGGTGTTTCTCAAATTGACAAAATTGTTTGAGGATTTGGGTGTTTTTATCCAATATTTATAATATCCTAAGTCTAGGTCATTGTTAATGATCACTTTTTGAGAGGCTGCTTCAATGATGGAGCAACTTAGCTTAAAACAAAACTTAATAATAGCTAATCTCGTAATAAAATAGCATGTTATATTTAAACATAGCGGTATAATGTCACAAGAAAAATTACATTGCTTTGTTTGTGAATGTGGTATAGGCAGTTGCCCACACAAACGAGCCCGTGATGTGCATTCAAAATACAACTTTGATGTCTTCATTATATCTTTATAGGCGGCGTTAAAAATCATTGGTTCTACCACAAGTCCTGGATAATCTTTAAGGATGTGCCAATCCACCCGAGTTTCATGATATATCAAGCAGTATTTGTCCTTACTACATTTATATGCCGCTTTATAATGTGATAAGTCATATTATAATTTCGGAGCGCTATTTTGAATCGGATGGCTTGATTTAATGGTGCCATTTTTTTTTTGTTTACTTTGATATATTTTTTAATACAAATGTTAGTTTTTACCGCAGAAGTTGGACGTATCCTCTTTTCATAGCTATCCGCCGGCTTAAACGGTAAAAGGAGAAGGAACAGTAAAAAGGGGGAGGGAGAGAGGGGGGAGAGAAAGACAGGATGGAGCCCCCGTTTGAATTCTCTCCGGCATGAGTTCCCCCGATTCCGTCAACTGTCAGCCACCAGCCATGGCCAGGTATGGCTGACTCTCCACAGGAAAACACAAGTCCTTTGGCGCAGCATCCGTCTAAGGAGGTTATGCCGGACGGTGGCCGGAAAAGTATTTCTCCCGTCTGCAGCGAGGAGCTGACCAAAGGCGGCACCGCCAGAAATCGGTGGCCGCAGGCAGAGACGGCCGCGTTGCTTAGGATTCGCTTGGAGGTGGACTCTGAGTAACCGGAGACATATAACCTGCATTCCCAATGCTAAGGACAGAATGTCTGCGTGGTGTTTGCCGAACCCATGTGACGAGGGACAAGTGGGAGCGCTGGACAGCGAAGCATAGGATTTTATTATTATTATTATTATTATTATTATTGATGAGAAGGGGATGTTATTATGATTGCTGTGATCATCACATCCTTTGACGTCTTGAATGAATCTCTGCTGTCGTTACCATGAGGTTCTGTCATAGGCATGGGCAAAGAATGTTCTTTGATAACAAGTTATGAGAAAGAGAGATTGCTCTGATACCATGTTAAAAAACTGAATTTAATGGTGTGTCAATCAACAATAAAACAGGAGCAGGATTGAACACTTACTTCCACGAGAGAAGTCACCAATTGTTATTTCTGTTGTATGTTTTTGCTAGTTGCGAAGGTACAATATATTTAGAGTTTACAACGGCCAAAAAAACTAAGAGAGGAAACAATGAGAGGAAGGAAAGAAGACAAAGTTCATCTCTTCAACGTTTCTTTCTTCAACATTATTCTTGGAGTTGTCCATAACACAATAAGGCAACTCATGAGGTGATTTCCTCCAAGAAGTTGTAACATTCAAGACTGATTCAATGTAAAAATAGTAGCACTTTTGTGTCTATTCTGATTGGCAGTTTAGTATTAGAACAGTCAACTGTAGGTCGTCTTTTTTCTAAGCTTTTGTGATTTTATTGGTTTCATGTGGAGAAAATGAATCGAAAATCTTAACGAGTTATATCGATGTTTCAGTTAAACTGACAGTAGAATGCAAAAATTCCTTGGACCCATCATCCTTCTTCCTCGTGCTGAGGAGATTGATCGCTTCAAGCTTAAGAAATCCATACCTCCTGTGTCAGCGCACAGTTTCACGTCCATGAGAACCCAAAAAAAAAAATATGATTTTGTACATAAACCAACACTCGTTATTGGTCCAACAATTTGTGGAGTTCACGGCAGACTGCACGGCGATATGGAATTGAGCATGGCTGCTTTTATGCGAATTCTGCCAAACACACCGCCCGAGGTCATGTCATTGGCCTCCTTTGCAGTGGCCTACTTAAGCTTCCTTTTGGCTTATAGGTTAAGGGGGTTGCGACGCAACGTCAGGCTTAAAATTTACACGACTCATTGCCTCATGAGAAAGCCAATGCTTTTCCTCTGACATCCTGTCATACAATCCATGGTTTTTTGTCTTAATGTACAGCTTTTTAGCGCTTCAACATACGAATCAGACGGTCTCTTTTGCAGCACAATAGGTTGACAGTCTAAACATTTGTAATGGAGAGTACCATCTACAAGCCCCCAACCAAAAACCAGATTCTTGCAAGTTCTCTTCTGAAAACTATTTCATAGCATAACTTTGGACAAAGTAACTTTTCTTATTGGGAGGGTTCTCACACACTGCTCCCCAATCTCGATACATAGCTGCCTTATTCACACAGTTGGTACAATACATCACAACCTCGTTCAAGTGACCAATGGAAGGCTAGGGCCCCGTAGCAACACAGCTTGATTCATGGTATGTAAGGATGGGCTACGAGAACCAAGTCAGACGTCTTGTGCACAGTTAAACCAGGAGATTCGCTCATGTCAATATCATTAGCAGTCAGCCCGCCTGGTAACTTCCAGTTGAAGGAGTAGAGCAGATTAGCAAGCACGAGCTCCACAACTATCACTCCCAGATGGATGCCGGGGCAAATCCTTCTACCCGAGCCGAAAGGAATATACTCAAAATCGTGGCCCTTGTAGTCGATTGGGTTGTTAATGAACCTTTCAGGCTGAAACTCTTCCGGGTTCTTCCATGAATTGGGGTCCCTCCCTATTGTCCATGCGTTTATAATAATGGTTGTTTTGGCTGGAATTACGTAGCCATCGACGATGCATTTCCTCGAAGAGACTCGAGGAATCAATAGCGGCGCTGGTGGATGTACCCTGAAAGTCTCCTTCACTACCAACTTCAGATACTCAAGTTGGTCAAGATCGTCCTCTTCCACCTTGTCTTTTCCTTTCATCTTAAGTCGCAATTCATCCTGGACTCGCTTCATCACTTGGGGGTTCCTCATCAGTTCTGTCATTGCCCACACTATGGCAGACGTTGATGTGTCAGTTCCACCAAGGAGCACGTCCTGCAAGCAACGGACAACACTCGTGTGATCATCAAGTCATTGCTTTTAATTTCATCAATTTGCCCTTGTTTTTCTTTTTTTTTTTGCAAACTCTTACCGTGATGCCAAAGCACGCAATTTTCAGGTTTGCTGTAGATAAAAATGAAATAAGAAAAAAAAAATTGTTTGATCATCTGTAGACTGTGTCACTGTAGAGAGTAAATAATTAAACGTGCATCTATAGAGGTCGCTGAAATTGCAGGAGATAACAGAGTCAAGAAGCAGACCAGGAGTAATGCCTTGATGCTGTTTGTGGTAACAGGGACGTCCTCGCTCTCATCCTTTTGAGCTTCGAGCAATGAATCGACGAAGTCCTGTTCATGGGATTGCCTCGATGGATCAACATGATTTCTGAGAACTTCATCAAAAATATGATCCAATTCCTGGAAGTTCCTTCTCAGCCTGAACTCCAGTCCGGTGAGCCAATCCACCCACTTGATGGATGGGAAAAAATCACCCAAGCTGAACCCTCCAATCAAGTGCCTGGTTGTCTCTAGGATATCATGCAACCTGCCCTTCTGGGGGCCATATCCTCCCTCGTTATATTTCTTCCCAAAGCCCATCATACAGGTTATGTTATTAATAGGAGCATGAACCAAGTGGCTCAGATTAACAGGGAAGCCAGCGGACCGGGAGATGGCGTCGACCAGAAGGCCTACTTCCTCCTCCCTCACAGACTTAAACGAGTGGGCTCTCTTCGGGCCAGTGAAGTGTCCGACGAATATCTTCCTCAAACGGCGCCATGCCTCGGTATAGGCTTGAAAGCCGACATCCTGGCATCCGTAGCAGAGGACGTTGGAAGCCGCAAACTCTGGCCTATTCGCGAATGTGGCATCATGGGTTTTCATGATCTCTCTCGCCAGCTTCGCCGACGAAACGACGCACGTGGGGAGCTGGCCGAGCTTCAGGAACATGAGGGGGCCATGTTTCTGGGATAGGAGGTGGAAGGAGCGATGCGGAACTGCACCCAATTGGTGTAGGTTGCTGATAATTGGGAGCCTCCATGGCCCTGGGGGATGTTGCCGAGCTGAGATCTCGGGCTTCCACCTTTTTCTCAGCAGGACATAACTAAGAAGCAGGGGAAGTAGGAGTGCGAAGATGGAAATGGCAAGTGCAGAACCAAGCTGGTCTCGTTCTGGGAGAAAGCTGGAAGGAGCCATTTGGTTTTGGTGAGACTCTCCATCAACTACATGATGCTTATATAGTGCCACTACACTGGTGCCATGTACGTACTGGCCTCATTGTCATGGAAAAAGTATTTGTTAAATAATGATCCAAATCTTGTTTTCTCCTTCCGATTCAGAGAAATTGCGGTGGCAATAATTCTCTTTCACATCTGCTTTGATGACGAAATATTGAAACATCACGGCGCTTGCATATTTCCGTGTGGTTCCAAAAGTGGAAAAAGAGTTGATAAAGGCGATGAAGGCCGTCATCTTCTGCTCGCAGTCTCTGATTTATTAATATTGAAAAGAAAAATGTTGGAAGATGTAGGATTTTGAGATTACCATTTTGAGATTGTTCAGATGAAGGGTTTTGTCCTCCTACCTGGACATCACCAACTCCCGTTACTCATTTAGCAAATCCTTGGTGACCGGAAACGGGTGCACGGTACTTCCAGAACTGGAGGTAGGAAAACAGTTGTGCTTTCACCAAGAGTGCTTTCAATAGTATTTTATGAATTTGCCCAACTATTGCCTTAACATTTGTAACGGATGTATAAAACAGTAACAAACTGTCACTGCCACCGTTGCCAAACAGCACCCTAAGTGGCCTTTTTTCTGTCCATCTTAGTTTAATCCGAAAAGATGAATTTAATTTGATTTTAACTTCAGGTTCCCAAAAGCTTTCATTGTGTTTGAAGCCTGAGCATTCAATCTCTCGTGGACTAATTTGTGTGATGGGAACCCTGTGACGCTGATCATTTGCTCAATAGCCATGGGAGCTTTTAATTTGTGATGCTAAATTGCATTTAGTGACGACATTTATCCCTGTAATGTCAACAAATAAAATAATTATTCAGGGGGTGAACTTGAAACTTCTATGACTGCACCCTTTTCTCTGATCGTTCAGGCGTAAGATACTGCGTTTATATATAATCTGGTCCGATTTTAAAATGAACTCCACTGCTGGCCAAGCCGACGAGGAATGATCGGCCGGAATGAGCCCCGCACCCCTCTCGTTGATGTAGCCAGGGTAATCGCTCAACCAGAAGGGTGAGGCCTCCCACGAGCACAGATCCTTTCTTCTATGCTGTTTTCTCGAATTCCCACTTGCTGTAAGGATGCGCCATGCTCATGAGACAGCAACTCCCTGGCGTTTCTAAAGAATCCTGTCAACAGATCTTTGTGCAACCTAAATTAAACATGGGTTCTCACATTTTAAACTCTTGCCGGCGAATCCCTACCCAACTTCATTCATATACTAATAAGGAATCAAACGAGTCATGAGGACGAGCCTCGCGTTCCTTTACTTAAACAGCAGCAGTGTATTAGAAGATCGAAAACAACTCACCCTATTATTTCTACATTACTTGTTACTTGTGGACTGCATCCTGCTCAACGTGGGGAGAAGTCTAATTTAGAAAATCCAGTCACGATCCCGCCGAACTAGCCGGAGTGCACCGGAGACAGACTCTTATCATGATATCATTCAAGGCCAACATCTTCACGGCACATGTGGTTTTCGAAAAGTCAAGCAATGTCGCTTCGGTACCGTTCATCCAATTCCTAAATTCCTATATATAGATGCGAGTGTATAAAGTTTCTTAAACAACACGCAAAATTAATACAAAATAGTTGCAAAAATTGCAAAACAGGTGAAAAATATATTTTGGATAATTAATATAGAAAATTAATATTTCAATAGTTTAAAATTAATATGCATTTTCTAGAAAACATGTCCAAACATGTCAGCCTAGCGGCATCCAGGTGTCCCCGTCACTTAACTTCCATAGAAACGGCAGTGCAACCGTGAGTTTTCAAAAAATAAAGATCTTAATTTGAAGAGAGAACTGGTTTTGCCCGGCAGGTTGGAAGAGAAGGGTAACGGAGAATATTGCACGGCCACACTTTCATTCCTTTCAAATGCTTTAAACAAGCTAACTTGATTATATATGTGTTTTACTGCTGCACAAAAACAAAAATCGAAAAAGACAAAAAAAAAAATCGAAAAAGTTAAAAAACTATAAGACATTTTTTTAAATTACTAAAATGTCCTCCTCTTCTAAATGTGCATGTAAGTTGCAAACCCATGAGGGTGCACGCAATTCAATCTATTGGACAAGGTTAAAAGAGATAAAAGAAACAGGAAGGGCGCTTTTGGTTTGCCATAACTGCAACACATAACCTGCTAATAGAGAAGGAAAAGTGTGACCGGAAAAAAAAACTGCTTTTAGAGAGAGAGCCGATAAAATGGAAATATATAGCAAATTTTTGGAACAAGAAGTCCCCTAAGTACATAAACAAGCCGCAAAACAAAATAAAAAGGAATATACAAGTTAGTATCACAATAAAACGTAATAAGAGAGATAGAGAGAGAGTTGACAGACAGAACAATAGAGTCACCCAGCAGTAGACGAAGGACGGCGCCGTAGCCGAATAGCAAAGTGAACATCTCCCTGCACAAGGCGTGCCACAGACTCCGACGATGAGAAGGTGTTCCTGAAGACCCTGTTGCTGCGCTCTTCCCAAATGCGCCACCAAGAAGAGATGAGCCAGAACCTCCAAACACGACCCCAGGTGAAAGACAGGTGGGAAGAAGGGCAAAAGAAAAAAAAAAAGACGAATGGATGGTGGGTTTGGGAGGTTGTTAACGAAGGAGGGCCATGCATTGGCAAGAACACTACAGAAGAAATGACAAGAAGTAAAGAGGTGAACCCGAGACTCAGCCGCTGCGAGACAGAGGGGACATTGGTTAGCTAAACTAATATCGAGACGTTGTAGGTGATCAAAGGTATTGATGTGACCATTAAAGAGAAGCCAGACAAAAGCAACGGCACGAGGAGAGGGACCAGGGGACCAAAGAGATCGGGGTGGAAGCGACGCGACAGAAGAACCAAAGGAGCTAGGTAACAAGAAGAAAAAGTGTATTCACCGGAAGACGAAAGAGGCCAGGAAGGGGGGGCGAGCGGTGGGAGGTCAGCAAGGCGGAGGAAAAGAGGAAGGGCAGGAAGCATACCGCTCCAAAAGTGTGAAGGAGAGGTGTGGGAGATGAAAATATTCCAATCACTAGGAGAGAGAGAGAGAAAGAGAAAGAGAGTGTTCCGACCACTATGGCCCTCTTAAAAAGGTTAAAATGTGGTTCAATCAAAAGTGCCGGCAAGCTATGTCACCTATGTCACCGCGGTATGCTTGGGCGGCCTGTGAGAACGGGTATGCTGTGGTATGCTGAATCTGATTTCGGGTCGAAACCAAATCCCAAAAAAACAAAAACCTAACGCTGGCTCGTCTTCCTCATATCCTTCTCCGCCTCCATTTCTTCTGAAAAGCTTAGTGTGGCGGCAGACGGCAACCGGCGTCGGCCAGACGCTTATGACTCGAGCCAAGAGGCGTTCAAGAAGGCACATGGCGTGTCTGCCTACGAGTACTTCGGCATGGACTCCGCCGGCAACTCGCTGATGCAGGGGTCTATGAGTGGGGTGTCTGTGCCGTTCATGAGGCCGCTGCTCGAGTCCTATGATGGGTTCCGGTCTCAAGACGGTCGTGGACGTCGGCAGCAGCTTAGGTTCTTGCTTGGCGTTGATCCTGGAGACTGGAGAGGTACCCCGGATTGCAAGGCATCAACTTGATCTCCCCGAAGTTGTGGCCGAGGCTCCACGATACCAAGGTATCTCACCCTTTCTCTTAAGTCCTGATGTGGTAAGGAAAAATAAAAGGTCGTGAAGTTTCCCAATGCAAGTAACTTTGATATGGTTGTTGATTTGAATAAATAAGTCCTCACTCTTCTCTGTGTTTCGAACCTCTCTCTCTTTTTCTCTCTTATTTATAGTTGTGAACCTAAAAACCAATTTCTTGAAAATGCTGCAATTGATGCTCCTCATGTGGACAACTTTGAGATGTTATGTTTGTCTTAGAGGATGTGATGATATCATTTTTTTTTCAAAATTTATAATTTTTTAAATTAAAAAATTAATATAATCACAAAAAAAATACAACATACCCGTACAATGATTTTTGAAAATACCATATCAATACCCGTACCATAATGACATAGCCTGGTACCCGTACCATGATGACATAGCCTACAATACCTGTACCGTGGTGATATAGTGCAAATAAGCACTGCTATAATAATAAAAAAAATGAAAAACTTGTGTTTTAAAGGCCTATTGATTTATAGGAAACGAGTTTCACAATAATGATGCCAGCCATTATATTAAAGAATGGTAATTGGACTGCACGGCGATATGGACTTGAGTATGGCAGCATTGACGCGAAATTCTGCCAAACAAACCACCAAGGTCAAAGCCAAAGCTTTCATCTAACATCTTCTAAGTTAAGATACATTGAAAGTTTTTTTTGTTTCAAAGTGGTGCTCAGTAGCGCTTCAACCGAAGTATTGGAGGCCATCTTTTTTGCAGCACAATAGGTTGACACTCTAAATATTAAAGGAGACTGAAAACCATCTACTAGCCTCCAACCCAAAAACGAGATTCTTGCAAGTTCTCATTTCAAAACTATTTCATCATATATTAATAGCATAACTTTGAACAAAGAAAATTTTCTTATTGCTTCATTGGGAGGCTTCTCACACACTGTTCACACAGTTGGTACAATACATACAGTGACAATTAGAGGGTAGGGCCCCAACGTAGCAACACAGGTTGATTCATGGTGTGTAAGGATGGGCTACGAGAACCAAGTCACACGTCTTCTGCACAGTTAAACCAGGAGATTCGCCCATGTCTATGTCATTAGCAGCCAGCCCTTCTGGTAAGTTCCAGTTGAAGGAGTAGAGCAGATTGGCAAGCACGAGCTCGACAACCATCACTCCCAGATGCATGCCCGGGCAAATCCTTCTACCCGAGCCGAAAGGAATATACTCAAAATCATGGCCCTTGTAGTCGATTGGATTGTTAATGAACCTCTCAGGATGAAACTCTTCCGGCTTCTTCCATGAATTGGGGTCCATTCCAATTGTCCATACGTTTATAAGAATGGTTGTTTTGGCAGGAATTACGTAGCCATCGACGATGCAATCCTTCGAAGACACTCGAGGAATCAATATCGGTCCTGGTGGATGCACCCTGAGAGTCTCCTTCACCACCAACTTCAGATACTCAAGTTGGTCAAGGTCGTTCTCTTCCACCTTGTCTTTCCCTTTCATCTTAAGTCGCAACTCATCCTGGACTCGCGTCATCACTTGAGGGTTCCTCATCAGTTCTGTCATTGCCCACACTATGGTAGACGTTGATGAATCGCTTCCACCAAGGAGCATGTCCTGCAAGCAATGGAAAACACTCGTGTGATCATCAAGTTCTCTTTCTTTTTTCTTTTTTTAAAACTCTTATGTAAAGCATGCAATTTTCAGGTTTGATGGAGATAAAAATGAAATAAGACAAAAAAAAAAACAAATTCGTTTGATCGTCAGTGGACTGGGACTAAATAATTAAACGTGCATCTCTAGAGGTCGCAGAAATTGCAAAAGACAACAGAGTACAGAAGCAGACCAGGAGTAATGCCTTGATGGTGTTTGTGGTAACAGGGGCGTCCTGCCTTTCATCCTTTTGAGCTTCGAGCAATGAATCGACGAAATCCTGTTGATGGGATTGCCTCGATGGATCAACATGATTTCTGAGCACTTCTTCAAAAACAAGATTCCATTCATGGAAATTCCTTCTCAGCCTGAACTCCATTCCGGTGAGCCAATTCACCCACTTGATGGATGGGAAGAAATCACCCAAGCTAAACCCTCCAATCATGTGCCTGGTTGTCTCTAGGATATCATGCAACCTGCCCTTCTGGGCGCCATATCCGCCCTCGTTATATTTCTTCCCAAAGCCAATCATACAGATTGTGTCATTAATAAGAGCATGAACCAAGTAGCTCAGATTAACAGTGGCGCCAGCGGACCGGGAGATGGCGTCGACCACAAGGCCTACTTCCTCCTCCATCACAGACTTAAACAAGTGGGCTCTCTTCGGGCCACTGAAGTACCCGACGAATATCTTCCTCAAGCGGCGCCATGCCTTGGTACATGATTGAAACCCGACATCCTGGCATCCATAGGAGAGAACGTTGGCAACAGCAAACTCTTTTCTATTCGCGAATGTGGCATCGTGGGTTGTCATGATCTCTCTAGCCACCTTCGCCGACGAAACGACGCACGTCGGGAGCTGGCCGAGCTTCAGGAAGATGAGGGGGCCATGTTTCTGGGATAGGCGGTGGAAGGAGCGATGAGGAACTGCACCCAATTGGTGCAGGTTGCCGATAATTGGGAGCTTGGCCCTGGGGGAAGTTGCCGAGCTGAGATCTCGTGCTTCCACCTTTTTTTTTCAGCAGGACATAACTAAGAAACAGGGGAAGTAGGAGTGCTGAGATGGAAATGACAAGTGCAGACCCAAGCTGGTGTCGTTCTGGGAGAAAGCTGGAAGGAGCCATTTGGTGTTGTTGAGACTCTCTATCAACTACATGATGCTTATATAGCGCCAGTACACTGGTGCGATGCTCGTGCCGGCCAGTATTTGTTAAATACTGATCCCAATCTTGTTTTCTCCTTCGGCTTCCGAGAAATTTCGGTGGCCATAACTCTCTTGCACATTCTGAAACTTCAAGGCGGTTGCATATTTTTCATGTTTTTCCTCATGTGTCAATTATTTACAAAAATAGATGGCCGGCAGCCATCTTGTGCTCTGATTTATTAGTATTAAAAAGAAAGATGTACGATTTCATCATGCATGGGGTTGGCAAGTCAAAGATACCCGTTTTTGTCCCGTTGAGACGAAGGGTTTGCTCATTTGGCAAATCTTGTGTTCTTCCTCCCACAGGAGACCGATGCCTGTACTTCCAACTAGACACCGAAGTAGTTCAAGATCCGAAAGTAGGGAAAATAGTTGTGCTTTTGTGTTTTTTTTGGGCAGCGACAAATCGTTAATTTTTTTAAGGTGATCTAGCTTTTTTAAGGACTCAAATTTGAGTAATTTAGTGGTTACTGTCACGTCACTATAAAAGTTCCAAAGCATATTTTTTTAAAAACTCAAAAAGGACAGAGAGGGGGCAATGACCCCTCTTTGAGGGTGGTGAAAGAAACCACTCACTTTTAAAAAAAAAAATCGTTAACTATTACTTTTATAAATTCAACTACACAAGTGAATGAAAATGTCAAAATTTAAAATTGTATGTTTGAATGTGTCTGTGTGTGCGAGTGCATGGAGAAAAGTACTTCCAGAATACCGCACATGTTCGTTATGAAACGGCTGATTTTTCATATTCTGAACGTTTAATTATTTGGCCTTGTGCGCCGAGCACAGTTATATATACTGTTATGGAACAGCAATGCGTACGATTAATCGGCCGTGGACTCCACAAATTGTTGTATAAGTTGGACCAAAAACGAGTGTTGGTTTATGTACAAAATCATATTTTCCTTGCGTTCAAATGGACGTGAAACTGTGCGCTGACACAGGAGGTATGGGTTTCTTAAGTTTGAACAGATCAATCTCCTCATCTTGAGGAAGGAGGAGGATGGGTCCTTGGAATTTTTGCATTCCACTGTCAGAGAGATGTTAACTGAAAGATCGCTATAACTCGTTAAGATTTTCTGTACATTTTCTCCACATGGAACGAATAAAATCACAAAAGCTTAGAAAAAAGACAACCTACAGTTGACTGTTCTAATACTAAACTGCCAATCAGAATAGACACAAAAGTGCTACTATTTTTTTCCATTGAATTAGTCTTGGATTCCTTCAAGAGATTCTCGTTTTGCTAAGCAACTAGATCTGTTTGGATCAACAGCGTCAACATTCCCTGAAATGGCAAATCGTATTGTCCCTCGCTGGGTCTCAGTGGGATGATCAAACGGTTGAAGATGAAACCTGAGGAAGAAAAGAACTCAAAACGGGTGAGAACAATGTTCAGGAGTAAACCAAAGATTGTGAACATCGGAGACAATTATTTCACATTGGAAATTTGTATTCCAAATTTGAATCATGTCACCAGCATCATGAAATGCCGGTTCTTGGCCTTTTAGTGCCATAATCTCAGACATTCTGTCCGATCCACGCAGGACCAAGGAATACAACTGAACAAGAGTCGACTCAGTGCCGAAACTCGAAACGACCCAAGCAACTCAATAGACAATTGAAAAAGAGAGAGAGAGATTGAGAGATTCTAACCTCATCAGAAGGATTTACACTTAAAGGCTGGTAGGAGTACGAGAACTGATCCGTAGCAGAGGAGCCTGCAGCTGCAGAGGAAGCCAAACATCTTGTTCAGGGGCCGCCTGACGGCAAGGCTTCTTGGTGGGATGAGGCCACGACCGCTCGACTTCACTGTGAGTAAGGATGGGCTACGAGAACCAACTCAGACGACTTGTGCACAGTTAAACCAGGGGATTCTCTCATGTCAATGTCATTAGCAGTCAAACCCCCTGGTAAGTTCCAGTTGAAGGAGTAGAGCAGATTAGCAAGCATGAGCTCGACAACCATCACTCCCAGATGCATGCCGGGGCAAATCCTTCTACTCGAGCCGAAGGGAATATACTCAAAATCATGGCCCATGTAGTGGATTGGATTGTTAATGAACCTCTCAGGCTGAAACTCTTCTGGGTTCTTCCATGAATTGGGGTCCCTCATTATTGTCCATGCATTTATCATAGTGGTTGTTTTGGCTGGAATTACGTAGCCATCGACGATGCATTCCTTCGAAGAGATTCGAGGAATCAATAGCGGTCCTGGTGGATGTACCCTGAAAGTCTCCTTTACCACCAACTTCAGATACTCAAGTTGGTCAGGGTCGTTCTCTTCCACCTTCTCATTCCCTTTCATCTTAACTCGCAACTCATCCTGGACTCGCCTCATCACTTGAGGGTTCCTCATCAGTTCTGCCATTGTCCACACTATGGTGGACGTTGATGTATCGGTTCCAGCAAAGAGCACGTTCTCCAAGCAATGGAAAACAGTCATGTGATCATCAAGTCCTTGCTTTTAATATCATCAATTGTCTTTCCTTTTTTTTTCCAAACTCTTATGGTGACGTCAAAGCATGCAATTTGCAGGTTTAGTGTGGATAAAAATCAAATAAGAAAAAAAAAATTCGTTCGATCATCAGTAGACTGTAGAGAATAAATAATGAGACTGTATCTCTAGGGGGTCGCTGAAATTGCAAGAGACAACAGAGCACCGAAACAGACCAGGAGTAATCCCTTGATGCTGTTTGTGGTAACAAGGACGTCCTCGCTTTCATCCTTTTGAACTTCGAGCAATGAATCGTCGAAGTCCTGTTCATGGGATCGCCTCGATAGATCAACATGATTTTTGTGCACTTCATCAACAATATGATGCAATTCATGGAAATTCTTTCTCACTCTCAGCCTGAACTCCATTCCGGTGAGCCAATTCACACACTTGATGGATGGGAAGAAATCACCCAAGCTAAACCCTCCAATCAAGTGCCTGGTTGTCTCTAGGATATCATGCAACCTCCCCTTCTGGGCGCCATATCCTCCCTCGTTATATTTCTTCCCAAAGCCAATCATACAGGTTATGTTATTATTAAGAGCATGAACCAAGTGGGTGAGACTAACAGGGGCGCCAGCGGACCAGGAGATGGTCCACCAGAAGGCCTAATTCCTCCTCCCTCACAGACTTAAACGAGTGGGTTCTCTTCGGGCCAGTGAAGTGCCCGACCGATAACTTCTTCGAAAGGCGCCATGCCTCGGTATACGATTGAAAGCCAACATCCTGGCGTCCATAGGAGAGAACGTTGACAGCAGCAAACTCTGGCCTATTCGCGAATGTGGCATCGTGGGTTTTCATGATCTCTCTCGCTCTGATGAGGAATTGCACTCGATTGGTGCAGGTCGCCGAGTTGAGATCCCGTGCTTCCACCTTCTCCCACACCTACCTTCACCCCTGTTTGGGTGGATACCTGAAGTTGCATGTCTCATATGTAAACACTTGACTACTGCGATACTGTAATGAGCCTGGATAGATGTAGAGCACTTCCAAGTTGCAAGGAACACATTCATCCTAGTATGCGCAAAACCAAGGGCGTATACTGTAATTGAGTAGACTTTATTGTTAACTATATATTTAGTGCCCTATGGAAAAAGTTTTTTGGACTTCGGCCCTATACAAAACGTACTTCGCAGTCGGGTAGCACACTAAACCGGTCTTTAGTTTCAGAAAGATGATTTTGCTACGTTGAGTGATACACAATACTTTCAAGTGACGTCATAAGCACCTGGTTGGGTGGGCGGCTGTTAGAGCTGCCAATCGCTGGTTCAAATCTAAGAGGTGTGTATCTTTTGGGGCAATTGCTGATGCATCCAGTAGGGGAATGTTCTTGGGGGGTTATGCCTCGGGGCAAGCAACGAAGTGTCTACGCCAACTGGTTTCCACAAGTAGATCGATCTCCTCCTCACCCCCTGGAATTACGTTCATACTTATGATTTGATCCACTTAAGGTTTGTTGATCAGTAAAATGAGCATAACTGATGCTCTAGATGTCATTTGCAGTGCTTATCACCATAGACTAAAAACTGAGTGAGTTGCAGTAACAGCTTGTTTGTGGTTAGGCCCCTACTTCACAGTGACCAGGAAAGCTAACCTTCACTCTCTGTCTCTATCTCTCTCACTTCATTGAGATTCAGCTTAAGACAAGTCTACGTCTATCATCAGGCTGGCAGTGTTTGTTAAGAGGGGGAATTTCTCTTGACATGTAGCAGAGAATACATAATAAAAAAGAAAGGAGGTTACACGGGATGTTAGAAAGCTGATAAGAGGGTGAAACATTTGAAGTCTCTCGCCATCATGCTCCGGCCTCCTAGATCAGGTCTCCCATACAGGCCATACTGTTTTCTGTTGGATAGTGACCATGAGCATTATCTCAGCATCTCGTAATGCGAAAGGGCCTACTCACAGTTACGAGATAAATTTGAAAACTGCTTTCACATAAAAGATATGTTTTCACTCTGACAATCTCTCACACACCCTAACCGGAATTGGACTTGTTACTAACTGGGTGGGACACTTCCATCTTTCGCCATCTCCTGGTCAGCCATGGTAGGGACATAAAGATGAGGATTCTTAGTTTTGTTGACTCCATCAATTTTCCGACTTATGCATATCCTAAAGATGATCCGACCTACACATTTAAGAAGATGATCTCTTTATTTGTAGCTCCCCTCTCCTTTTTTTTTTTTTGCTTCTCATGGACGTGAAACTGTGCGCTGACACAGGAGGTATGGGTTTCTTAATTTTGAAGTGATCAATCTCCTCATCAAGAGAGAAAGGAGGATGATGGGTCCTTGGAACTTTTGCATTCCACTGTCAGAGAGATATTAACTGAAGATCGATATAACTCGTTAAGAATTTTCTATTCATTTTCTCCGGGTGGAACGAATAAAATCACAAAAGCTTAGAACAATGACAACCTACAGTTGACTGTTCTGATACTAAACTGCCAATCAGAATAGACACAAAAGTGGTACTATTTTTTACATTCAATTAGTTTTGAATTCTTCAAGATCTTCTCGTTTTGCTAAGCAACTAGATCTGTTTGGATTACTTACAGAATCAACACCGCGTCAACCTTCCCTAAATGACAAACCCTCTTGACCCAAGCTGGGTCTCAGTGGGATGATCAGAAGGTTGAAGAAGAAACCTGAGGAAGAAAAGGGAAAGAAACGGGTGAGAACAATGTTCACGAGGAAACCAAAGGTTGGATACAACAGAGACAATTATTTCACATTGGGAGTTTGTATTCCAAATTGGAACCATGTCCCCAGCATCAATGAAACGCCGGTTCTTGGCCTTTGAGTGCCATAATTGCAGACATTCTGTCTGATCCACGCACGACCAAGTAATGCAATGGAACAACAGTCAACTCAGTGCCGAAACTCGAAACCACCCAAGCAACTCAACAGACAATTGAAAGAGAGAGAGGGGGGGGGGGGGGGGGGGGGGGGGGGGGGGGAGGTTCTATCCTTTGACATTTAGGAGTTCTCCGGTCATTCTGTGCATCAATGCACATAGACATGGTGTACCACGGTGGTTCATACAACCAACTTTTTTGGCTCTTCAATTTTGAGATAACGACTACATGACATGCTTCTTCTTCTAAAAAAGGCATTTCATTTGGAAGCCGATCTCGACAATACTGTTCCAAATGTCCCACTCGGCAACTGAGTGACTGCATGTGAAGCGTTTAATCAATGGGTCCAGTTTCGGGTTTGGCCTCCTGCGTCGATCAAGTTCCAGTTTCGGGTTTTGTTACTCAACTTCTGCTCGTGGAGGTTGCTCGTGGAGGTTTAGGAGTCCCAGATATCAGGAAGAGAAATATTTCTCTTATTTTAAAGTGGTGGGCATTCATCTAAGACTCCAACTCATTTTGTGTGATGACCTTGCGACACAAATACAATTTGCATAGTCTCTCTTCTCTCCCCAATAGACGAAGAACATCTCATTTGATGAAGTCTTGGATATCTACCTTCACCAAGTTCAATTCGAAGACGGATTTCATAAAGCATTTTTCTTCATGGGATAGAAATGGTGAATGGCGTTTTTCTATACATCATGCATATAGCTTGCTTCAACCTCTCGGAGTCAACTGGTTTCCTCATAATCTTCTTTGGGCTGAAGGTCCTAATCAAAACTCTTGCTTGGCTCATTCTATTGGATCGCATTCACACTCAGAATAACCTCAAAATGTCTGGTTTTCACCTTGCGAGTAGATGCCTTCTGTGTTGTTGTGCCGAGGAAACTACTACTCACCTGGTATGGTTTTGTCGAGTGTCTCAATGTGCACTTACTTGGTCTATGTCTCCCATCGAAATCACAAACATATCTACAATTCGAGACCTGATCCATGGACCAACTAAAGTGAAAAACAAAAAGAAATGGCGCACCATTTGGAGAATTTGGTTGTTTACGTTTTGGTGGGTCATTTGGAACTCTAGAAATGATATATTATTTATAGAAATATCCTCCATTTTGTATGATGTTTGGTTAACTTCTCGTAACCTATGGAGAAATAATGGTATATTCAACCTTATACAAGAATTAAGAACTGATTTGTAGATGTAATCTTTTTCAAGTTCAACTTTTTGTTGGGCTTATTTTAATATTATTTTTCTTTCTCTTTCTGTGGAGTGTAGAAATTGACCAGGTCTCTTTCTCTCTCTCTTTTGGCATATTGTTTTTGTACTTAGGGGACCTCTTGTCCCCAAATTTTGTTATATATTTCAATTTTATCGGCTCTCTCTCTCTCTCTCTCTATATATATATATATATATATATATATATATATATATATATATATATATATATATATATATATATATATATATATATATATATATATATATATATTAGTAAACCATGTCCCATTGCAGTTACTGGCATGTAGGTTGCACACCCATAACAATTCACGCAATTCAATCCATTAAAGAAGGTTAAAAGAAAAATCAATCCAAATTCAACAAGGTTAAAGGAAGAAGAAACAGGGCAAGGGCGCTTTCAGCCAGACGCCCAAATGCTTCAGTTGTGTTTGTCATGACCGGAACACATAACCTGCTTAGAGGAAGGGAAGAGTGTGCTCCGACCATTATGGCCCTCCTAAAATGGTTAAAATGCGGTTGAATCAAACATGATCAAACGGCAAGTGCAAGTAAGCACTGATATATTAATAAAAAATAAATAAATAACTTGTCTTTTAAAGGCTGATTCTGGCCAATGTAGGGCTTCTTGATTTCTAAGAGACGAGTTTCACAATACTGATGCCAACCATTATATAAAAGAATGGTAGCGAGTCTGGATTGTTTTGGACAGCACGGCGACAAGGACTTGCGCATGGCAGGTTTGATTCGAATTCTGCCAAACGCACCGCACCCGAGGTTAGGTCATTGGCCTTCTTTGCATTGGGCTACTTAAAACTTTGTCTAGGCTTATAGGCGACAGCGGTTGTGACACAACGTTGACAAGATGGGGCTTAAAATTTACACTACCCATTGACTCATTCCTCGGCAGAAAACGAAGGCTTTCATTTAACATCTTCTTCATCAAGATACCGCCCATGTTTTTTTCTTAAGGTGTTGCTCTCCAGTGCTTTAACTTAAGTATTGAAGATCGTCTTTTTTGCAGTTCAACGTAAGGATTGGTGATCGTCTTTTTTGAAGCACAATAGATTGACACTCTAAATTACAAAAATATTTGTAATGGAGACCGACGGTCTACTAGCCTCCAACCCAAAAACTAGGATTCTTGCAAGTTCTCTTTCCAAAACTATTTCATCAAACATTTGTAGCATAACTTTGAACAAAGTAAATTTTCTTATTGCTTTATTTGGGAGGCTTCTCACACACTGTTGGCCAATCTCGATAGATGGCTGCCATATTCACACAGTTGGTACAATACATCACATCCTCCTTTAAGTGACCAATGGAGGGTAGGGCCCCAACGTAGCAACACAGGTCGATTCATGGTATGTAAGGATGGGCTACGAGAACCAAGTCAGACCTCTTGTGCACAGTTAAACCAGGAGATTCGCTCATGTCAATGTCTTTAGCAGTCAGCCCGCCGGGTAAGTTCCAGTTGAAGGAGTAGAGCAGATTAGCAAGCACGAGCTCCACAACTATCACTCTCAGATGGATGCCGGTGCAAATCCTTCTACCCGAGCCGAAAGGAATATACTCAAAATCATGGCCCATGTAGTCGATTGGATTGTTAATGAACCTCTCAGGCTGAAACTCTTCGGGGTTCTTCCATGAATTGGGGTCCCTCCCTATTGTCCATGCATTTATAATAATGGTTGTTTTGGCTGGAATTACGTAGCCATCGACGATGCATTCCTTCGAAGAGATATGAGGAATCAATAGCGGTCCTGGTGGATGTACCCTGAAAATCTCCTTCACCACCAACTTCAGATACTCAAGTTGGTCAAGATCGTTCTCTTCCACCTTGTCTTTCCCTTTCATCTTAAGTCGCAACTCATCCTGGACTCGCTTCATCACTTGGGGGTTCCTCATCAGTTCTGTCATTGCCCACACTATGGTGGACGTTGATGTATCGGTTCCACCAAGGAGCACGTCCTGCAAGCAATGGAAAATACTCGTATGATCATCAAGTCCTTGCTTTTAATTTAATCAATTTTCTCTTTTTTTTGTTCTTTTGCAAACTCTTATCGTGACGTCAAAAGCTCGCAATTTGCAGGTTTGGTGTAGACAAAAATGAAACAAGGAAAAAAGAAAAAGAAACAAATTCGTTTGGTCATCAGTAGACCATAGAGAGTAAATAATTAAACGTGCATCTCTAGAGGTCGCTGAAATTGGAAGAGACAACGGAGTACAGAAGCAGACCAGGAGTAATGCCTTGACGCTGTTTGTGGTAACAGGGACGTCCTCGCTCTCATCCTTTTGAGCTTCGAGCAATGAATCGACGAAGTCCTGTTCATGGGATTGCCTCGATGGATCAACATGATTTCTGAGAACTTCATCAAAAATATGATCCAATTCCTGGAAGTTCCTTCTCAGCCTGAACTCCAGTCCGGTGAGCCAATCCACCCACTTGATGGATGGGAAAAAATCACCCAAGCTGAACCCTCCAATCAAGTGCCTGGTTGTCTCTAGGATATCATGCAACCTGCCCTTCTGGGGGCCATATCCTCCCTCGTTATATTTCTTCCCAAAGCCCATCATACAGGTTATGTTATTAATAAGAGCATGAACCAAGTGGCTCAGATTGACGGGGGCGCCAGCGGAGCGGGAGATGGCGTCGACCACAAGGCCTACTTCCTCCTCCCTCACAGACTTAAACGAGCGGGCTCTCTTCGGGCCGGTGAAGTGCGCGACGAATATCTTCCTCAAGCGGCGCCATGCCTCGGTATATGATTGAAAGCCGACATCCTGGCATCCATAGGAAAGAACTTTGGCAGCAGCAAGTTCAGGCCTATTCGCGAATGTGGCATCATGGGTTTTCATGATCTCTCTCGCCAGCTTCGCCGACGAAACGACGCAAGTCGGGAGCTGGCCGAGCTTCAGGAAGATGAAGGGGCCATGTTTCTGGGATAGGCGGTGGAAGGAGCGATGAGGAACTGCACCCAATTGGTGCAGGTTGCCGATAATTGGGAGCCTCCATGGCCCTGGGGGAAGTCGCCGAGTTGAAATCTCTTGATTCCACCTTCTTCTCAGCAGGACATAACTAAGAAACAGGGGAAGTATAACTGCTACGATGGAAATGGCAAGTGCAGAACCAAGCTGGTTTCGGTCTGGGAGAAAGCTGGAAGGAGCCATTTGGTGTTGGTGAGACTCGTTTTCAACTACATGATGCTTATATAGTGGCAGTCATTGGTGCCATGCATGTACTGGCCCGTTTGTCATGAATAAAGTTTTTGTTAAATAATGTTCCAAATCTTGTTTTCTCCTTCCGATTCAGAGAAATTTCGGTGGCAATAATTCTCACGCAGATCCGCTTTGATGACGAAACGTTGAAACGGCACGGCGCTCGGATGTGGTTCCTCATATGGCAATTATTTTGAGAACAATTGATGGCGGCGTCCCGGCCGTCATCTTTTACTCGCAGTCTCTGATTTATTAGTATTAAAAAGAAAGAAGTAGGATTTCATCAAAGCATGGGGATCGCAAGTCAAAGATACCCATTTTCGTGAGGGGTTTTGTGGGCCTACCTCTTTGACATCGCCGATTTATTAGTTTCTGCTTTCCACTCGTTTTTCGACGGCGACAAATTGTTATCCTCTCGCCCAGAGTGCTTCTCGAATACTACTTCTATAAATTCAACTACACATGTGAATGAAAACTGTCAAAATTTATAAGTCTAGAAAACCATGTAAACTGTATGCTTGAGTATGTGTGTGCTGCACATGTTCGATATGAAACGGCTGACTTCTCAAATTCTTAATGTTTAATTATTCGGGCTTACGGGACGAGCACCAGATTATGCTTCATGTTAAGCTATATATATTGTTATGGGACAGCCATGCATTCGATTAATCTGCCGTGGACTCCACAAATTGTTGTACAAATTGGACCAATAGCAAGTGTTGGTTTATGTACAAAATCATATGGGGCCCCCACTAAATTGTCATGTTGTGTAGAACAATATTGACCCTGCTTGGTTCGATTATTGGCGGTGTACTGTATAGGCAATTGCCCACACCTACCTTCGCCCCTATTCAGGATGGAAGCCTGAAGTTGCATAAACACTTAACTTCTGCGGATACTATAATATGCCCTGTTAGATGTAGAGCACTTCAAAGTTGCAAGAAACACCTTCATTCTAGTATGCACAAAACTAGGGGCCGACTAGGGTCTTCATCGGGCACGTACCCCAAGAAACTACTTTGAAACCTTTATAGTCTTATTTAGGTGGACTTGGGTTCATTTATATGGGGCAGCTCTACCAGACCAGAGTCCCTGCCTCATGAACTTAGTTAGACTTTATTGTTAACTATATATATAGTGCTCTGTGGAAAAACTTCGCCCTTAAACAAAACGTATTTGGCAGTGCCAGGATTGGGTAGCACAATAAACCACTCTTTAGTTTCACAAAGATGACTTTTCTACGTTGAGTGATACATGGTACACAATACTTTCATGTGACGTCATAAGCACCTGGTTGGGCGGGCAGCTGTTAGGCAGCCAGTCGCAAGTTCAAATCTAAGAGGTGTGTATCTTTTGCGGCAGCTGCTGATGCAGCCAGTAGGGGAATGTTCTTGGGGGCGTTTATGCTTCGGGGAAAGCAACGAAGTTCTCCGCCAACTGGTTTCCACAAGTAAATCGATCTCCTCGTCACCCCCCTAGATTTATGTTCATACTTATGATTTGATCCGCTTAAGGCTTGTTGATCAGTAAAATGAGCAGAATGCGATGCTCTGTACTTCATTTGGAGTGCTTACCACCATAGACGAAAAACTGAGTGAGTTGCAGTAACAGCTTGTTTGGGGTTAGACTCCTACTTTTATTAATCAAGATCAATCCGTACAACGAGAAAAGATCAACAAAAATACAAAATGCTCATCTTCACAGTGATGTATGCCAAAAGAGCTTTGTATACCATGCAGAGCACGAGCCTTCACTCTCTCTCTATCTCTCACACTTTATTGAGATTCAGGTTAAGACAAGTCTACGTATATCATCAGGCTGGCAGTGTTTATTAAGAGGGGGAATTTCTCGACATGTAGCAGAGGATACGTAATAAAAAAGAAAGGAGGTTACACCGGATGTTAGAAAGCTGACAAGAAGGTGAACCATTTGAAGTCTCGTGTCATCATGCTCCGGCCTTCAAGATCAGGGCCCTCATACTGTTTTCTGTTGGATAGTGGCCTTGACGAGATAAAATGAGAATTCCTAGTTTTGTTGACTCCATCAATTTCCGACTTAAGCATATTATAATGAAGATGATCCGACCTACACATGTAAGAAGATGATCTCTTTATTCGTAGCTGCCCTGTCCTTTTCTTTTTGTTCTAATGGACGTGAAACTGTGCGCTGACAGAGGATGTATGGGTTTGTTAAGCTTGAGCCATCAATCTCCTCATCATGTGGAAGAAGGATGATGCGTCCATGGAATTTTTGCATTCCACTGTCAGAAAGATATTAACTGAAACATCGATATAACCCGTTAAGATTTTCTATTCATATTCTCCACATGGAACTAATAAAATCACAAAAGCTTAGAAAAAAGACAACCTAGAGTTGACTGTTCTAATAGTAAACTGCCAATCAGAATAGACACAAAAGTGCTACTATTTTTACATTGAATTAGTCTCAAGAGCTTCTTGATTTGCTAAGCAACTAGATCTGTTTGGATTACTCGCAGAATCAACGCTGCGTCAAACCTTCCCTGAAATGGCAAACCCTCTTGTCCCTCGCTGGGTCTCAATGGGATGATCAGAAGGTTGAAGATGAAACCAGAGGAAGAAAAGGAAAACAAACGGGTGAGATCCCGTGCTTCCACCTTCTTCTGAGAAGCAGGACATAACTAAGAAAGAGGGGAAGTAGAAGCGCTAAGATGGAAATGGCAAGTGCAGAACCAAGCTGGTCTCGTTCTGGGAGAAAGCTGGAAGGAGCCATTTGGTGTGGGTGAGACTGTCTATCAACTACATGATGCTTATATAGTGCCACTACACAGGTGCCATGCACGTACTGCCCCGTTTGTCATGGAAAAATATTTGTTAAATAATGATCCAAATCTTGTTTTCTCCTTCCGATTCAGAGAAATTGCGGTGGCAATAATTCTTCTTCACATCCGCTTTGATGACGAAATGTTGAAACGTCACGGCGCTTGTATATTTCCTTGTGGTTCCTAAAGTGGAAAGAAGAGTTGATGAAGGCATCCCGGCCGTCATCTTCTGCTCGCGGTCTCTGATTTATTAATATTGAAAAGAAAGATGTAGGATTTCGTCATGCATGGGGATGGCATGTCAAAGATTCCCATTTTCAGATTGTTCAGATGGAGGGTTTTGTCCGCCTACCTGTTTGACATCACCATCTCCCGTGACTTATTTGCCAGATCCTAAGCTTATTTGGTGACCGAAACGGGTGCACAGTACTTCTTGACAAATCGTTAACCTCTCACCCAGAGTGTTTTTGTCTTTATAAATTCAACTACACGAGTGAAAGAAAAATGTCGAAATTTATAAGTCTAAAAAAATCACGTAAAATTGTATGTTTGAGTATGTGTGTGTGTGTGTGTGTGCGTACTTAAGTTATATATGCTGTTATGGGACAGACATGCGTACGATTAATCTGCCGTGGACTCCCCAAATTGTTGTACAATTTGGGCTCCCACTAAATTGTCATGTTGTGTAGAATAATATTGACCCTGCTTGATTCGATTATGGGCTTGGGGTTTTTATGTGGAATGCAGTTTTTCTTAAGTAAACATTAAAAAAACTACCAAAAATGATCATAAATGTATTATTAACATATAGATTTGACAACTGTAGTAGGGAAAAGGATGAATCTTGCAATTTCATACAGGTTAGTATGAACTTTGAAAACTATTGTTTGTGAGAATTATAAATTCTCTTCAAACGTTATCCACCTAACATTACACTGGTTTCCTAGATATACATTGATTAATAGTTCCAAATTAATTCCGGTCCCATTAGTTTGGGTTAGGTTTAAAGAAAAGGAAAATATAAATTAAAAAGTCGCTTATACTTGACCAATACAAAGTTGCTTGCTGCATAGAATTCCAAGAAACTGTGTGGCTCTAAAATGTATGGAAAATCCTCTAATTCAACTAAGAGGGAAACTTCATCTCTAGGGTTGGCGCAATAGATAGGGCAAAGGTAGGTAGGTGGCTAGTCTTTGTTTCGAGATCTCAAACCATCAACTTCCTAAATTATGAAAGGGGAGCACCAATATGTAAGTTGAGACATACAAGAGGTACCACCAATATTCAAGTTGAGACATAAAATAAGTACCACCCTGAATGTAACAAACGAAGAAGATTAGTCCTGTATTGAAAATTGTGAGAGAAAGGATAAGAGTTTGAGCCAAGAGAGATTGAGTTGTATGGATATTATTGTGCATGCACCAAATATATACCAAAAGGGACATGGGGGTATTTTTGAATTTTTTTTATTAAGTAGCGATCATTTTAAACTTTTTCTTTTTTCACAATCCCTTTTTACCCTTTTAAAAGTTATATTTTAATGGACACATTTTGGTCATTGTATATTCCTATGCACGATTTTGTGCACCCCGATGTGCACATGACCAGGTTTGAAACCAAGAAGGAGACTGCTGCTAGTTTTTCTTTACAGGATGCTTTGTCTATACAAGGGAATTGCAACACTATAATATTGCTGATGACTATATCCCGATAATATCTATTGGCTCCATGGCCTTGCCTGGCTAAAATTTATGTTGACTAATTGCTTTAATATTTTTGGCTTGTAACATTATTCTATATTTGTTGTAATTTTGTTAGCAATAATTTGTTTTGCCGGTTCCTAGTTATCAGCTTTGCGGATGTCTTGACATTTATCGTTTTTGCTAGCATTGAATGCTTCATATTAAATGGTTAAATTTTACAGACACCCCATTTCAAGTTTATCAGTTGAAACATTAGATTAACTTTGGCAGATGAACTTGTTTGAGCATAAGACAAACTTCTAATTGCTTGTTTGCTAATTAATTTCGACGAGATGAACATTAATGTTATTGTGTATTCTGCTGTTATGATCGTTTGAATTAAAAGGACAGATAAGGGGCACCAATGTCGTCGTCAATACATCACTTATTAGCACCTGAGGTACTCCAAGGTCCCGAATAAGATGTCCAATCCATGTGGTTTAAGTTTGGATTTGCATGATCGTGCATTGTCTATAATAACAGGACCAAAATGTTCCTTTGCATCATTCTATTAGATTATGACTTTATCTTCTTAAGTTATAATTCGATTACACCTTTTCCATTAATGTGTTGTACTTTTTATAGCACTAAATTGCGATGATTTGCCTCTTCATACTAATCAGCTTTTCTAATGCCTCCCTGTTTATCATTTTTGCTTAGCGCAGAGTGCCTCTTCATGTTTGTCGATTCTACTGACATCTCACCTCAAGTTCATCAAGTTGAAAACTACATTAAACTTGCTGTGCATGAACTTGATGAATTAGGCACTCCGTGGAGTCCCGTTGTGTGTGTGTATATATATATATATATATATATAACTAGGAAGGTGTTTGGACCAATGTTATCACTGCCGTATGTATCGTGTATCGGTCGGGCCGACCTATACGCCGTATCGTAACGTATAGTAAATGTATCGTAACGTATCGTAAAATTATTTTTTAAATTTGTAAAAAATATTAAAAAATTATAAAAAAAATAGGGAAAAATCAGAAAAAAATCTAAAAAAATCTGAAAAAACTAGTAAAAATCAGAAAAATTCAAGAAAAATGCATTTAAAAGAGCATTCATCATTCATGTATATGAAGTTATGAAGTATGAACTATGAACTATGAAGTATGCACTTCACTTACTAAATATGAACAGCAGTTTTAGACGATCCTTTGCTTGGTTCTTCTTTGTTGCAACTTTTCTTTTTCTTCAATTAAGTGCTACTGTGCTTCTCAAGTATAATGATTCTAAATGGAGGATTTTCTTTTCTGCTTTTTCCCTTTATTTTATTTATTCTTTATGCAAAGCTTTGAGAGAGAATCAATTTACTAATTNGATAAAGGGCCAAAATACTTTGGTGCTTTGGAATTGTTAAATGCTCTCTAGTCAGTACTAGGGAGATTTATTGAGGCGGTTGCTTCTCAATTGAGATTGGCATTGCCTGGGTCTTCTTAATATTGTGAATGATATGGTATTAATATTGTGAATGAATAAGACAACTTGAACAAAAGGGTAATAGAACAATAAAAGCAGAAAAAACTCTGCCTTAACACAAAACTGGTCAAAAGAATCTATTTGTTCAGAACAATATGATGCCTTTTTTGGATAATAGGACAATAATTTCCTTTTCTTCTCTACTAACACAAATGTACAGAATGAAGTATTTTGCTCTGTTGATAACTTTTACTTTAAATATATCAGATTAATTTTTTATGTTAGATTTAACAGTTGAACTGCATTTTTCCCCGTATCGTGCGATACGGGGGAGTATCGGGTGTATCGTGCGATACGGGGGAGTATCGGGTGTATCGTACGATACACCCACTGTATCGTACGATACATGCGATACGCGTACGATACGTACGCGTATCGCAAATATCAGGCGTACCGTATCGATAGTGTTGATACGGATGGTACGTATCGTACGATACGCGTCCGTATCGTACGATACGGATAACATTGGTTTGGACACCCTCATCTAATCCAGTTGTGTGAAAACTTGGCTTTATGAACAACAAATTTTGAAAGCTCGGTTTGTTTGTTTGTGTGTCTGGTTCTACACTCAAAGCCTGGTTTTGTAAATAACTTAAGGGGGTTTACACTCTTTTTTATAAAACTAAGTTTTATCGAAACTAGATTATCTTCGAACTGAGTTTTGATGGCACCCAAATGCTCTAAAACCATGGTTTTGGGAGCAAAACCAGCTTTTTATCTCCCAGACCTCGTTTTGGGATGTCATTCAAATGCTCAATATAAGTTTAAGAGACCAAAAAACTCTAAGGACTTGTTTGATTTACGATTAAGATATTTCTTTTCCTTCCCCCTCTTCTTCTCCTCCTCCTCACTTTTTGATCCAAATGGTGCTAATGAAACAGGGACAGATTGTGACATGTATTAAACATAAACCAGACGTGCGACCCGATCCAATCAATTTAAACTGGGGCAACGTTGGCTTGGAACCTGAGCGAGACCCAGAGAAGTTCCTTATTCCCTAAGTAAGCTCCCCGGCAATCATTGCTCGGCTTCAGTAAGCATCGCGCCAAATCTTCCTCGCTTTAACTTTTTTACCCATCTTTTGTTTTTTCCGACTTTTTGCCTTTAAGTGCCAACCATTTGCATTTGCCCCTTGTTTCCGTAAAAGGCTTCCTGATTTAGGGACGTTTGTTTCTTTTTCCCCTCGGTTGCTTCTTCCCCACAAATACAATAATGTTTTGTGTTCATCAAAAGAAGCCTCGAAACCCGGAAAGCACATCATCGTAAGTATTTCTGTTTTGGCAACCATCGTTTGTTATTACTCACCTGCTTTAGGAATCTAAGTCCATTACTTACATCAGAAAATTTGTGCAAAAATATACTGGGAAGCTGCAAAAACACTTCACAGCTCAAGTTGATGAGGATGAAGCTTCCTGGAGGCCAATAATGATTGTGAAAATATGTGGCTCAAGCCCATGGTTGAATTCGTTTTGCAACAACAATGTTGGAGCAGCAAGCAAAAGAAATCTGGTTGTTCCATCTGCTGATGCCATTTCATAATCCCATATATAAGGTGATCTTAGATCTATATATATGTATATATGTGAAATACATCAATGTAACATGGAAAGTAATTTCCAAGAACTTGTTTACTGCTGCACATCGATATATCTAATGCACATTTCTTTCTCTCGATCGACCGACCTGCTAATCATTTTAAACACAAAATCTCTTTGTCTTGGAATGTTAGGATAAGGCAAATAAACTATTGTATTTGGACTCTCTGACGCGGAACCGGTCTTTTCATGCCTGTCACAAAAGAAATGAGGATAAAATAAGCAACCCAACTGAGAAAAAAATAACAAAGAGCCTGTGTCCTGTTACTACTGGAGAAAGAATCTCATCGTCATCCATCTTTTATTTGAACTCCATAAAAATGATCGTAACCAATCCAAAAAGCCCACCTCCTTGTTGTCGAGGTTATAAAAAATAATTTGAATCATCATGTAATTATGCACACCTACCGGAACCGAAGAACAGCTCGAGTATATTGTCCCCCAATCAGAATGCGATAATGTGTATGCAATTGAGTCCCACCTAATGCTGTGGATTCCGCACTACTAGATCACCAATACTTTATGTAAGAAGAACACTATTCAAGAACATGACATTAGCAAAGTCTGGGTAATGAATCCATCTGCCTTCTCCAACTTACCCACTTCGATTCTAATTCAATCTGATGCCTGCCTACTGATCCTGTATAATATCACATCATCAACTTGGCCTAAGAAACATGAATTTCAATATGAAATGCTCGCTTTCTCTTCGTTCTCAGAGCAAATAGAGGGTTAAGAATTTGTCTCTCTGGAGACTCTGCCTTGGTGCAAATTGGTAGCGCTCTGCGCCGTGTCAGCTGTTTTCCCATCTTTGAAAAGAGAAAAGATGCGTTCGATCAGATTAATATGTCGAGGCATGTGTTGCCGACCTCCCTCGTGATCAACAGGGAGGTGCGTACCTTGGTGGGGCCTGCTATTTTTCAAATGAGCAGAAAAGATGATATGAATATCATAAGAAGTAATAACATCAATAAGAAACGTGATTTAGGATGTCAATGGTCGAAACTTCTGTGGTCCGTTAAAGTTTCCAATTATTCGTATATGTTAATTGGTCTCTAGGATGTTACCTTTTGATGGGGAGCCAGTGACATCTACACTGTATAATATACTGGAACACTGCATCTTTAAAACTTTTTTCCTACATTTGTACTATATTTTTGTAAAGTGAAGAGAAACCTATGCATGCACTTGACACTTGAAAAAAAAAAAAGAAAACGGTGAATCACGTACCATATGTGACCAATCATATGTAAAGGACAAAACAAAAATGCCATGATAACAAAACATAATGTCTGGTCACCATTCTTGTATCATTATATTTAACTGTGGTTTATATGTATAATCTCTCCATTTTCTGTATTTAATCTTTGTTAAACCTGCATATACAACCTTTACCTGCTCCACCTAACCTTGCATTATGCCGGTGCGTCCTCGGAGTACGTCTCTTTCGACATGCTTTTGGACCCATCGGCGGGCAAAAGCAAAAGCTAAAGCTCCAAAAGAAAAAGCAGCGACCTCCCCCTCCTGCCTCTTTTAATCCCTTCAGCTTAGATTAAAATAGGGAGAATGACAACCCCGGTTTCACCACCCTGTCCAGCGAGACGACCGCCTTCTCCATTACTACCACCGCCACTGCCACCGCACCTCCGCCACCAGAATCAGGAGCACCACCACCACCAGCAAGAAGAAGAAGACCAACGGCAAGAGCAAAGCCAAAACCTCCTCGATCACCGACAAGATCAACCGCACCAAGAACCCCAGCAAGATCACCAACGGCAACCCGTCAGAAAGCAGCAGCGCCGCCGCCCTCCGGCCGCACTACCCCCACCGCCCCCACCACCATTACCACCACCGCCGGCGAGGCTCCCCCTCCTCCCTCCGCCGCGGCGCACTAACCCCATCGTCTGGTGCATAGCGGTGTTCTGCCTCATCCTCGCCGTCGTCATCGTCATCTCCGCCGTCTTCACCCTCGTCCTCTTCCTCGCCATCCGTCCCCGGCTTCCATCCATCGACATCCCCTCCGCCACCCTCGACAGCCTCTATCTCGACTCGCCCAACCTCCTCAACGGCGACCTCACCCTCGTCCTCAACATCTCCAACGCCAACCATCGGATCGACATCCGCTTCGAGCTGCTCGTCGTCGAACTCTACCTTGGGAGCACCATGGTGGCGACGCAGATGATCGAGCCGTTCCGAGCCTACAAGGAAGGGTGGAGGGCCGGCTCCCTCCACTTCCTGACGAGCCAAGTGGGGCTGGGCTCGGCGGAGGTGGCCTTGATCGGGCAGATGGTGCAGACGGAAAGGATCAGGTACGGGGTTCGAACCACATTCCGGACAAGAGCCGGCCTGGGTCCGATCCATCTGTCTTACTGGCTGCGCGGTTGGTGCACCCTAATCGTTAGTGGTCCGACCAATGGGGTGCTGGTGAGTCGAAGTTGCCAGACCAAACGGTGAAATTTTTTGGGGTTTTTCTCATTTCCTGTTTCATCTGCCCTTCAAAAGAGAACCCAATTCTTTTTTTCCTCCAAGTGGGGACGGTGACATGCTAAATGAAACGATACATTTTAAATCGAAGTATTTGAGCAAATATTTCTTCCTGGCAACTTGTGTGTTTGATGGTACATGAACGCATGGTTTTGTTAGTAAAGATGTTTCCCACTCAGAAAAAGTTGGGAAAGAGGTTTTGAGTGCTCCAGATGTATAGTGCTCAAATATCGGATTTTGGACCCACCGGTCTAATTAAAATTTAAAAAAAAAAAAAATAGTTTTAGTAAAAATGAACATTTTCAAAATTGAATAAGGTGAAGAGTTCAATACTCAGCGGGTACATTCCATTAACATAATCTAGTAGGAGACAACCCCATTCCTCCTTTTTAAGCTCTAATTCTATTTGTTTGATAGTGATTGTGGACTAAGTATGAAACCATATTTCCTTTTGTTCTTTTGTTCATGAAAGTTGGAAATGTTACAAAAAATCGCATATAAAAAAAAAATAACAACCGATTAAGAAAATAAGATCTGATTCCAAGTTAGCAAATGGCATGTTCTACCAAAGTGGATCCAAATTTGAGTTTAGCTGATATCTATTATATATCTATGTTGAAAGTCGGTTCTAAACATATCATAATGTGGTTTGGGTTCGGATGCAAATATTATAGATCCAAAAATCAGATTCAGATTGTAAAATTGAATTTGGATTTCAATACGGTATGTCTTTTTTTCATTCATATTCAAATCTGAATATGGTCTGCGGATGCATCTGATAAAATTGGAACGAAACTTAAAATGACGATGAACTTAAAACTGATATCCAACTCAACCGTTTTAAACAAATTGGATGGAAAACAATGATTGACCTTTGATTAAGGAATAGAATCGGATTTAGATTCAAGAAATGACATCTGACCGGATGCATACTTGGATTTAAATAAATATCCAACTGCGTTCAGATTCCGATGTCATCTAGTTTTAAATAAATATCATTCAATTAATATTCATATTTTGAAAGTCAGTTTTTAACATATAATAACGCGGTCTAGATTTGATTTAAAAGCCACATTCAGATTCAATTGTGACTTAAAAGTTGGATCCAAATTGGAGTTGGATACATGTATGATGTAAATTCTTCTTCATTTGTGTTAGAATCAAAATATGAGAATAACATCTGATAAATCGAATATGGCAAAAGCGCATATTTGATTCGAATCTGATCCATTGAAATGCCTCTCACCTCTCGAATACTGTGTTTGTATTCGAGAGCCCGTACTTGAACTACTCAGTGCAAGCTTTGTTACAAAGGAAAGAAGACTGGAGGCGCAGGAAAGTGGAATACATGCAAAGCACTGCTGAAGTGCAGAGATGCATCACTGCTACTGACTATATAGTTTTATGCAATTCAATAAATGTTAAAACAATTTATGCAATTCGTCCCAACCGTTTGATATTGAAGGGCCTAATGGCCATCATGGGTGCAACAGATGCTCGTATGTCAGTACAAACTTTGTGTTTTCAAAGCCATGAAGAAGGTCGCCTTTATATATATATATATATATATATATATATATATTCAAAATCATTTTATTTTGGAGTTAAAACTTATTGCCACAAAATTGATACAGACGCGACAAAATTTGTACATTAAATAGAAATCATGCCGCGGCAATCGTCGTAAGCTTATTAAACCGAAAGCATTTCAATCATTTCTACATTATGTGGCACAAACTTACGTAAATAAACTGATCTACATTGTTGAATTGAACACCGTGGTCTTTCGCCAAAAAATATTCTCGCAACGCAAGTAAAACACTCAAGCTCAATTGCTAAATAAACCATATAAATCACATCTATATGGTCAGGTTCCCAGGAAGGCATTTATACAACCGAGTCGGAATAAATCATCTAGACCTACTCGTATCAAAGCTCTGTAGGTAGAAACCTTTTTCCCTGAATCCAAGTTGCTTGTTTTCGAGCCTCAAAAGTTAGATAGACTAGTTGATGTGTTTCGCTTAGGGCTGCACAACGAGTCGAGCCAACTCGGGCTCGACTCGAACTCGCTCGACAAAACTCGGCTCGAACTCGACTCGTTTATAAACAAGTCGAGTTTGAGCTGAAGGTTAACTCGATTAAATAAACGAGTCGAGTTCGAGTTGCACGAACTCGACTCGTTTAAACTCGGCTCAACTCGCGAACCGGTTCAAGAAACTGGTTTTCCAAAAAAATTAACCTGCGACAAACAAGCTCTCCTCCATCAAACGTCTCCTAAACTTCCACCCGTCTCACTTGTGTAACAACAGAGTGAAACAAAACTATTATATTTTGTAGCTTCTGTTTAAAAACTTTCAATACAAGACTAAACAGAATGACTTTTGTCATTCTGTTTAGTCCTGTATTGAAAATTTTTGAACAGAAGCTACAGTATATAATAGTTTTGTCTCACCCTGTTGTTACACAGGTGGGAGTTTGGGAGATGTTTGATGGAGGAGAGCTCGTTTGATGCAGGTTAAATTTTTGAATCTGAGACGAGACCCAACCCGACCCGGAACCAGTTTATCGAGCTCTACTTTCAGTAATCGAGTCGAGCTTGTTCGAGCTCGAGTAATTTTAGTCGAATTCGAGCTTGGCGAAGCTCGGCTCGAACTCGCTCATGAACAGCCCTAGTTTCGCTACCTCTTTCTAAGACCAACCTTCAGTAAAAAATCATGTCTATCACTGGAACGTGCAGCAGATGAAAAAAAAAATCACCATCCAACTAACGGCACCCGAACAGACAATGAGAAGCCCTCTTGTAAGGTCCATGATAATAAAAAAAACCTCCATGATTATAATATCCTTACGACATAATATAGCAACAGGACCATGGGCGAAGCAGTTGTCGTGATTGAGGAGAGATGGTAAGAATCAATGAGTATTGCTGAGAATTTCACCAACAAGGACTACGCTAAGCATAATTAATATGTGGTACACTGACTTCCTCTCTTCCGCGCCCTTATCAATGCTAGAAACATCACTATTTAATCTATTCTCCTACGACCACATCTAATGATAGTTGATAAGATGTCGATGCATAGAAAAAATGAGTCCCATGGAAATCCAAATTACAAGCCCAGGCCCTGAATTTAACTCTTCTTCTGGGAGAGGAATATCCCATTCAATTCGATCACAACCCACTTTATTATTAGCTTTCAAAAAGACGTGTCAATGTTGGAAATGTTAGAATCAATCACAGAAAGATCAAGCCTAGCACGACAACCGCAAAGGACCGAGAAAATTTGAAAAACAAGGTTTATTAGATGAAGTCATGCCGCCTCATCACTACCAAATTAGAATTTTGTTTTTTCTTTTTCAAGGTAAAAAATATATCGGAGAACCTGATTCCGATAAGGACCACTAGAATATGGTTAAGCACCACATGATGAAATTCAATTGCCTTTTTTCTGGGACGATAGTTTAAAAATATGCTCTACATGCCACATTTTGCAAGCATCTTTCTTTTATCTCTGACACAAGGATCAACCTTACAAAAGTAGGTGCTGACAGCTACCTTTATCCATTATTCTATTTTATCAGATGAGCAAAGACTCACTGTTTACTGGTCATGAGTTGACCAATTATAAAAAAAAAGGCACAACTATCTTTGGGCTTGAGGCAATGACGCACCTAGTGAGGTAAAACCAAGGCAAGTGAATTGCTGGTCGAAAAGAAAAAGGCACAACTTCCCTCTCTATCACACACGAGCACACACACAGTGCATATATAACAAGGAAGAAAATGCTCATATGTAAATGTATACTTTGTAACTTCAACTGGTTCAGCAGGTTCATATCAGTAGATGTGCATATAATAACAGGAAACCGTGCATTATTATATAACCAGATATGATTGAAAGCAGCTTTAAAACAACGCAACCAAAACCATAGCTTAAGGCTAACGCTGTGAAGCAAATGCAAGAACAATTCAGCCGACGGGTTCACTTGAAAACCTATGCCGACACTGGCCATCGCCCACTATAAAACGATATCCCAGGACAATGGAAGCATGCGTCCTAAAGCAGCATACCTTAGTCAACAACAGGACTATAGAGGTACATTGTGATGCGCAATACCAACATCCAAGTGAATACGCAACGGTGATGCCTCAATGGAACGTGGAACAATAAGAAACAAAACCCAAACCTTAGAGCTGACTAATCACAGAAAAGCGCGAGATTATGGGACACAACACCACGACAGATCAACAAGAAATCTGCGGCAAGCTTATCTTGATATAAGCACATTGCAGATCTTCGATGCAGTTAGAGTACTCTGAAGTAAAGCAACCAGAAATATCACCAAGACAACATGAAATAGATGACAGACAACTTTCCTCAGGAAAGCTCAAAAATGCCTTCACCACAAAAATCCATTGACTGCCATGAACAGGAACAGGACTAAGAACTGGGCAAGCATATATTATGACATAGACGGCAACCAGATGTACTTAGCGTGTTATCAGAGACGCAATTTCTGGTAAAGCATATTAACGTCAAATGCTTATGAACTAAGAATAAATAAAGATTTTTTTTGAGACTTCAGGCTGCATATCAACCAGTGGATTCACGGCAGATCATCACTGACTGGTTTGGTCATTGCAGGATACCCTCCCCCCTGTAACTTATCCCAATAAATAACCACCTAGCTTGTCTCGTTCAGTCTCACACATGGCCATTGTATAAGGCCTACAAAATCCTCGACTAAAAAAAATCCACTCCTGAAACACAGAACCGCAGAGCACCTACTTTGGCCCAATGTCCTTGAGAGCACAGATTTGTTCCTCACCCATAGCAGTCATAACAGTCACAACCAGGTCCTTGCCTTCACCAAATCCATCTTTGATCTACAGCAAACAGCAGAGAACTTTCAATTTAATTGAATATCAACCATAGGAATCAGAATCAAGGATAAAACATGTCAAATCCTGAATGTCCTGAACTTGCTCAGAAACATCTAACAAGCAAAACCTACTTGAATGATTAGAAACATTCTTGATTAAGGCAGAAAAACCTATTAGCCAGGAAGGACATCACTAAACTGACAAACAATTTCATCATTTCATGATACATCCACAATTTGAAGTCTAAATTATATGGAAGACCAGACCAGTGAACATACAACACTAGCATGGTGGTACAACAGATACATGTACAGAGCATAGCAATACCTAAAATATAAAACGACACCAAAACCTTGTTGAAGAACACATGACAAATGGGCTAAATGAAGTAAACCGTCGAGGATCACACAACAAAAGATAATAACCATGAAGGCATGAACTTGAGTATGTGTAACTAGGAAAGCAAAGTCATCGGCAAACCTGGGCAAGCAGACTCTCATCAGTGGGGAGTCTCAGATCATCCTTCGTGCCTCCACTGTCAGTCAGAAGGCTCACCTAGCAGACACAGTGTATCGTCAAAGGCCATCTAGTGAGCATGACACCGTTAATTGGAAAGTCTACACGTGAATGAAAAGAATAACTACTCACAAAGCCATCTTCAGAAATGTCAATCAGTTGATAATCGGTACGATTCACGTGGGGAACCTGTAGTATCATATCACAAGTGTCGTGCGAATGCCAGCATCAATTTCATAAAATACTGAGATGGACTCATTTAGTTTAGAGATTATTGCAAAAATGAAAAAACAATTGTGTAAAAGATGAAAAGCTTACATCACAGTTATGGGAAGAAGGAACGATATCTTCGAGCTTCTTTCCATTGAAAATATCAATCCCCACAAAGTGACATTTGGCATGGCCATGCTTGCCAGTCTTAGAGGTCGAAACTTCCACAACCTGTTTACAGAAACATCACATGAACCACTCAGAAAATAGCATAGTCTGAATAGTTAACAAATGTGTAGATCAAACGAGAAAACAGGAAAGCCGCATTTGCAGTAATCACTTATACACAATTCAAGCAGATTAAAGAGAACTAAATCCATACAGCTGCACAACGCAAAGATATTAAAAGGAACAAAATCCACAAAAAGGTGTACATACAGATATAACGACAGCCCGAGAGGAAACGATATCAAGAAGCAGAACACATGCCAATCAATTGCTAAGAAAATTACAAACAGCCATTTAATCAATCACTCCTGTCTTGTCGAAATGAAATCAAGGTGCTCCCTTTATGCAGATTTAAGAAGCAGTTAAATATCTCTCTTTTTAATGCTCAGATAAGTAAGAGAAATATGTAAATACAAATGAGACAACAAAGATTGAGGAGCCACATCCACAACCAACAAATCAAGAAAAAACCAAATTCATGTTAATATAAAAGATCAACCATCGGATATCAAGAGAAATGACAACCAAGCACATAGATAACATAATATCTCACAACAGATCAGGGAACAAAACTACCAAGCCAGTGTCTCCATGCCATCTTATCGTTAGTGAATAAAATATCGAACAGCAAGCAAGTTTAATTGTTTTGGTTTTTCTGTAGGACCTGCTCATAGAAATAGAAGTAACTGGTGATCCTTATCAACCAGGAAAGAAGATAAGAAGCGCAACGAAAACTCCTACGAAGAATATGATAGGAACAGCCATCCAAAACTTTTGCCAGGACCCATTATTAATATTAAAAAACGTTTTCTAATACTATATATTAAAAAGTGCTTAAAAATTTTTTCTGCCACAGCATCGGCCACAAGATGTAATCAAACTGTTAAGCGTAGATCTGGAGACGCGCCCATCGTATTCAAGGGGCTGTTTAGAGACAACAACTTCTCCAAAAAAGTGGGAAATCAGGAAATCACGGAGCAAGATCATAATATGCATATACATAGACAAAATCGCCCAAACATCAGTAAAGAAAAAAGAAAAAGCACATCAAAGACCATGGACCAGAAACAGAGATATGGCATCTTTCATTAGGGAACCCACCAAAACCAAATAAATCAAAATAACAGTCCAACAATCGGCCTACTCAGAAATCTTCCCCATCAATCAGTATCCAACACCGTCAGGAATTAGCAACAAGAGTCAATCGATTGAGAGAGAGAGAAACCTTGCAAGGGCGATTCTTAATCACGATATACCCGTTCTTGCGGATGGTGCCAGCCTGCTGAGGGTAAGTCTTCGACGCCCCAGCGTCTGCCTTCGACTCGAAGTGATGCTCCTCGTCCGACATGATGATCTCTCTCTCTCTCTTTCTCTCGAGAACGAAGAAGGGGAGAAGAGAAGCAATGGAAAGAGAGCGGAGCAAGTACCCTTAAACTCGAAATCAGAGAGTCCTTGTCCGCCGTCAGATGAATGCAAGAGCGGACGGTGCGTATCAGAGGACGCCGTGGAGGGAATTTTAGGGCTCCTCCGATTGGGTATCGGGTTCTGTTTCGGTCAACCCTCCCAAATCCCAATCGGATGGACAGATATCCCCGCATCGAATCAGATTCCTTCTTTGCGGAGGCAACCCGATTCGAAATACAATTCAAATCGGGTTCCAATTGTCTGTTAAAATTTCAACTGGACTTGATCCACTACCCTCACTTGGATCTACTGCAGTTCAAGAACAATATCCAGTAAGAATTCATTCTAAAGGTGGAAAACCCGTTTCTTTGCAAACGCAATAGCAACACAAAAACGATTCAGATCCAAATTCAGTTTGGACTTTTAACTGCATTCGGGTCTACCATTCTTTTCGTTCAGATCCAGATTTAAGAAGATTGAGCCCGTATACAATACGCGTATACCTCTGCTTGAAACCGAATTACATGTACCCGTTTTATAATATTTCACTTTTTAATATTTGGCAGAAAAAAGATGTTGAAATTAATGAAAAGTAATCGCGAATGAACCAGTGGAATCAGAATTTCTTCGTGGCTAAGTTGGTGGCGTGTCACAGGTTCGAATCTCTTTAGGTGCACCTTTTTTACCATGTGGTTTGAGCTTGATACATTCTTGGGGTGGTCGGAAAGCGTATTATCGTTATGGGGGTGTTTGATAAGAAAATCATAGTATTCGTGCGTTTTAAGAGCATAATGTTCCTATTTCAAAAATATACGATGTGATTGTAAATATTTTTTTAAAATCTAATAAGTAAACACATAACATAATCATAATATTTCTTAGAATACAAACATAGTGTGTTTGAAACACAAAAACACATGTATTGTGAAAACAAAAGCCAAGGGGCTTGGTTCATACTCGCACTCCATTATCTATAAATGGTTGTGTTTGATATATCTTAGATTCAAGGCTGCATTAAAAATGTTTGTTTTGGAAAATCCTCAGGATCTTATTAACGTGGATCTTAAATTCATGAAAAATCATGAATGTAAGGTCGGATGGGAGAGGGGTCGGACCTCAAATCCGTGGATCTGAGATCCTAGATCTGCAGTGAAACAAATACACCCTAAAACCAAATCCGAATTCAACTAACATAAGGCTCCACAATTATATATAATTTAGATAGATCCTTGTTAAAACTCGATCAAATATTGGAGATGGCTTTGGATTCTGTTATGAGATTGCATAGTGAATTGGCATCCGTTTACCGATCAGATCTGATTCTTTTGTCAAGTCGTCTAAATGGACTCAGAATCGGACCATCTTCACACCCGCGAACAAATCAGACCCATGAGAATAGATGCGATTCGGCTGTCTGTTAGAAGTAGGATATCTATGAATCTATGAGGTGCATTTACTTTTGAAGATGTCCTTTCTTGTTTTACTAACAACATTTCCTATGGGGCCTTGTTTTGACGGAAAAAGTAACTTCAAAAGCAGCAAGATATCTTAAAAAATCTAACGAGAATTCAATCTAAAGCAGCCAGAAATGTGAGCGTGAACCTGTTTATGGACATGCCGGGAAGAGGACGGAGAAATAGGAGGTAGAGGAGAAAAAAGCAAATCTTTTCCCATCTTAACAGGGAAAACTTTGGATAGCCAAATTTTGCCAGGAAAATTTTTTGGGATCTTTTCTAAAGTAATCATCTACTATTTCACTCTCCGCTCTTCCAATCTTCTCACGCCCCAAGAACAATTAAGAAAAATTTGCATTTAGAAATTTTCAATAGGAAATTCTAATATATGGAAAAGGAAAACAATGAATTTTTCTATTTTCATTTTATTAACATGTCAAACCGACGCAGGAACCGATACACAGGCGAATACAGTACGATACTTGCGAGATTGTGAAAAAAAAAGTCCCGTAAAGTTCTCTAACAATCTTTCTGCTAGCAATTTCTTCTTTTCCCAGCATAAGTCTATGAGAAGCAAAAAGAATCAAGCCTTGAGATCCTCCGTTATGAAATCTCGAAGCCAGCCAAGAATAGATTAGTGTGAATGAATGAACAGTTAACACAAATGTAGCTCGCGGCATGAACGGAGTGGTTAAACAGAAAGTCATGAACCCAAATCTACAGGAGAGCTCTCAAACCATCTAACTGGAGCACATACCAGCTTAGGATTAGATTTTAAGGCCAAGCCATCGACGTGTTGATGCTGAAAACGATATGCAAGTTACTTGCGGCAAGTTTTTTTTTGCTTACATTGAATTGAAAGCAAGCGGCCGCAACAGAAGTGATAGATCAGGAAATCAAATGGGTGATCACGATCAGATGTCCACAGTCCACTTAGTTGTTCATTGCATCCACGTACCTGAGCGCGCAATTTTTTGTGGAGTGCAATTTGCCAGCATCTCGAAAACAAGAATTAGAATAGAAGCGCTCGCTATGGCTCGCCATCCAATATAGCAAACAGTATCAGAACGGTTAGCTATAGCTTGTCGTCCATATTGCAAAAAATGCTCGAGGGGCTATACAAAGCAGGGAATTTTGTTTGGAAAAAGTTTCCCCTTTTCCTGACAGAGATGAGGGTCAGACGTTTGACAGGAACAATCCAAAATTGTAGGTAGCATAAAAGGACCGGTCACAGGGGTTCTAACTGCCAGCGCTTTAGGATGCTGGTCGTGGGACTCACTCGCATATTGCTTGCAGTTTTCTCATGTTTGGAAACTAAAGAAACAGAAAGGAAGAAAAGATGTAATTCAAGGGACGAGGGAAGAGGTCCATGAACAAGGTGCAAAATAACAGCGCCGTCGCTCCTTTTCCTTTTTTCTTTTTTTCCTACAGATCGATGTGCATGATGTCGGCTACCAAGTCCCACTAGGAAAGGAGAAGCATGAAATGTGTCCAAACTCGAACACTGCAACTGCAATATCACCGTTGGGATCAACGATGGGACTGAATTTGCATTTTGGCATTGTAGATTTATGAAATGAAACAGTGCCAAGACAAAGGCCCATACACCGGCCAAACATATTCACCGAAATTTCAATAGAAAGCTAGAAAATTTTGCACTAAAATTTACAACCTTTATGATGCATGAGCCATTTTAAACAGGTACCACGCTGAAAACAGAATAACTGTAAATACGCTCACACATGCTATGTAGCATTTTAATAATGGATAACCAGCCACTTCCAATTAGAAACCCTTTCTTCCAGATTTCAGCCACAGAATCCTTCTTAATATCAAAGCTCTCCCTACGCTTAACCAAGAACGTAGCTATTGCATAACAGCAGTCCGTTCCTCCCTCGCCCAATTTTTTTTTTTAAAAAAGGGACATGGCAACTGCCACTTTGATTTCCATAACACGTAACAAGTGCCATGAAAATGCCAAAAAAACTTCCATGGGATACCAAAGACAGACTTCGGGTTTGCCACAGTGCTCACCACCCTCAAGTCCGTTCGATCTATACATGAGATTGTGCATGCTCGGGCTTATGTGTATACTCATAGTCTAGATGCACGAAAGCCCTCTCAATGTCAGGCAACTGCTCTAGCTTCTCCTGCAATGCCTCACCAATGTCATGAGCTTCCTGCAGAGGCATGTCAGCAGGCAAGACTATGTCAACCTCCACAAAGTAGTGCGAACCAAATGTATATGCACGGACAGTGTCAATATGCTTGATAGCTTTGTGATGATTCCAGCAGAGGTATGTAAGCTTCTGTAGGTAATCTGGTGCTGCAGAACGACCCACCAAGGAATTTACATTTTCAAGCACAGTAGCAGACCATGTCCGTATGGTGTACAAAGCCAACTGCATAAGGAGATAATACAGAGAAAATGAGCATAAGAGTAGAACCAACATGCATTTGTGTGCAACATGGCCTTTGCGTGTGTGTGTGTGTGTGTGTGCGTGTTGATGGGGGCGTCCCTGGAGTTTTGGGATTTTATAAGGACTAAAGTTTTGTGCTGAGACATCTCATGTTGTTATAAATGAAAAAATCTTTTGAGGCTGACATACTGATTCAGTTGTCACTTATAAACTACTCTTCATTCATTCCCAACCTTCTACTTTTTTGGTAAAAATGTGCTTGGAGAAAGATGCCATACTCAATCCTAATTCTAACTTACCACAATGGCACCAACGGGATCGATCCAATCATCAAAAGTGTTGGCCAGAAGGGCAGCAATGAGACCAATAACATTTGTTATGACATCAAAGAAATGATCTTGTGCATAAGCTTTAACAATCTCATTATTGAATGATCGACAGTAGATCACAAGAAGGAGCTTCACTACAGTCACAGAAACCATAATGCCAACCACCCATCGTTCTTGCTCCTTAGTCAAAGCAAACTCATTGTCCTGCAATTTATGGATGAATATGAACAACCATAGCATCATAGAATAATTATTCAGAAACATCAACCAAGAAGATTAATGTGAAAGACAGAAACAGCAGAAGGTTTAGAAAAAGTAAAGCAGGAATTTTACAGTCTTGGGAAAAAGACAAAAGCTACATAGATGATAATGCCTCAAATGTCATTAAAAGTATCTCCAGAAACAAGTTTCAATTGCCAACAAAATAAACGGTAAATTCACAAGAAATCCATATTTACTGTAAAGATAGAATTAATGAAATGAGCAAATCCTTCCAGAAAAGCAGAAACCAATGACATAAAAAATCTTCCCCAAAACTTATTACTTACATGAGGACCTAAAAACAAATAAATATTGATGCCTCTATGTTCGGAGCATACTCCTGTACCACTCCTGATGTAGCTGAAACATAATCGTGGACCATAGCTGCAAATTTTGGACATCTTCACTTTCTATCTATGACACAAGGATAAGCTAATACCAAGTTACCAATTACATATATGTATGATGTACTAAAAAAGATTCAGGCAGCTCTCATTGACTGAAAGAACTCCGAACATTTGTAAGTGGTGATAACACATAAAACATTTTAATCAGCAACTGAAGGACTTCATGATTTTCCCAAATTCACATGGCCACAAAGCTTCGTAATCCACACACTAACATAACCATGAAGAGAATGGTATTCATCTGTTGCTTGTGTCAAACATTGACAAGAACTGAAAAAGTTATATCACTTTCAACAAAAATAGAGTAACATTAGAGGTTTTTCCTATATTCATCGTGAAGAAGTAAAATGAAAGGCTTTACTTAATTTTGTCCATAAATATGTGAAATCAAATCATCCAATGCAACAAAAATGATTCTTTAGGAAAATATAAACTTTCTTTATTTTTTTGCTAGGAATTGCTGATGAGAACTCAAATTTTATCAGCTAGAATCACCTTACCAACTAGCTTTCATGTTTGAACGTTGAACACACACAAGTACAATTCAAATGTAAGAAATTGAACTTGCCAAAGTAGAGAGGGTGACACTTACATCAGAGAGAAGTGTGCGGACAGACTCTAGAATTATTTGCAACCCTAAGGTTGCCATGACAGAAGCAAAGACAAGGATGCCCTGCAAAGATTCAAAAAATTGATAAATACAATGGAACAATGATTACATTACAGAATTACAGTGCATAGCCTGGTAGACCATAGATTATGAGATAATTCTATGTTTGCAAATGGATTAATATAGAAAATACTCATCAAGTGATCTACTAATTACGATTGCACATTTTTAAGCACTATAATCTTCTTTTATTGGAAAATTAGACAAAAGAAAATCCTGTAATAACAAGAGGATAGCATGATGCCCATTCATCGAGTTAGCATCTTTTAAATATTGAAAACTTAAAAACTAATAAGCGAGTAGCCAAGTATTCACCAGGGGCTGCATCCGCTTCTTCCCAATAGGATATCGATAAGGATTTGGTGTTTGCATAGAAAATGCAGTAAACCAGAGGATAAAGCCTGACAAAAGGTCCAGAAGAGAATCCAGTGTAGATGCAATAATTGCCAACGAGCCACTCCTTATTGAAGCATAAACTTTTGCTGCAAAAAGCACCATGTTTGCGACGTTTGATATCCTTATCGCATTTCTCTCACTCCTAGCAATTTTTTCACGCTCTTCCTGAAAATATTACCAAAGTGACATCAGGCTCAAAGGATGTCAGTTTCATTTTCAAGAAAATCATATAAGCAACACAGCAAACCTTTGATAGCCCAGGAAGAAAACCACGCTCTGCCAATGTATCCATTTCGTTGAAGCCCTCCAACATCTCAACCTGTTGCTGGTAGTACTCAGCCACCTCATTGCCAGTTTCTGGGGTAAGACACAAATCTATCAGAAAGTATCTAAAACATGTATCTGAGGAAGATTCAAATGCTCAATACTAAGGTGACATGTTCAGGCAGGTACCATATGACACACGAATTGATGCAAATACCAGTGTTGGTGCCTGAACAGATTTCTCACGATACGCTTTGTTTCACAAGAAACCACAAAACATATGGAATTTTACCATTTTTAAGCCACTATTACATCCATATTAAAGGCCTTTGAATGACCCATCACAGGCACACACTCGAAAATTTAGATTCTGTAACTGGAAAGGAGTAACAAGATTCCGTTTGTGGAAGAAGATACTCATCAATATCTAAAAAAAACTTATAATCTGTACACCTACAATAAGCCTTCAGATTTATTACATATACGTTTCACCTTAGTTTATCAAAACCTGCCAATCTGCACTCGCCCAAAATGAAATGCCTTCCGTAGTATCAAAGGTTGTCAGAAACTATCTCTCGTCCTCGCAAACTCGTTCCCCGTTATTTCCACTGAATAATAATAATCAGAACTCGACATGCAAAAATATCAGTTTAAATGACTTCAATGTATTCGTCCAGTCACCCCGTTTCCTCAAAGTGGAAAGGGCTAAAAAGCGATGTTCTGTCAGACTAGGAGCTCAAAGCAAGACCAACGTCTCACAGAAAGTAAATTAATATATAAGCATGACAAATAGAAGCAACATATCCGACCACCTATCTTCTTACATAAAAGAACAAGCAGAAAGAGAACCCAACGATCTAAACGCGCAAGAATCCAGGAAACAAAAGCAGCGCCATACCGTGAACGAAATACCAAAGTTGAGAAATATACGATCACTAATTAAGACCGCAATCTAAGCAACAAAAAACATGTAGTCCTAAATAGCACAAAGCTTTTCACGATCGCAAAAAACAAAGCAAAAGGAAGTGAGAAGAAGGAGACTGGGTGGGTACTAACTAACCCACTCGAATAGGCAACACCGCAAAGAAACAGACAGAAAAAAAAGAACGGCAAACAGCAGGAAATTCAAGGGGGAAAAAAAAAAGGAGGGAAAAGAAACAAAACTCACTGAGGACCCCGAGGCAATCATGGAGGCCGCCGGAAGGCTTCTCTGGGAGTTCCGACCTCTGGAACCCGTCAAAGTTCAGCCTCCACGATTCTTCCCGCCTCCCACCGTTCTCAGGCAGCAGGAGCTCCGAGCCGCCAGAATCTCCGCCGTTTCCCGCCGGCTCCGCCATTATGCTCCAGCTACACGATAGAGAGAGAGGGAGAGAGAGAATATGCAAAGAAGAAACGGCGCTAGCTACCGGTAGCGTCTTTCCACGCCCCCAAGGAAATATTGTGACCGCGAAGGAAAAGGAAAATTATAAACCAAATAAACGTCTAGACGGTTGAGGTGACCACCCAAGCGTCAAGCCAACCATTGTTACTGCCACTTTACATGATTTCAGGGAGACCAAGGGGCCGAGCTACAACGTGGACAATTTTCGTTGGCCAGATTCACCTACAAATGACAAACATTTTTAAAATTTTCAATTGACAAGAAAAAGGAAAAGGTCTCCGTTAGGTGGTTGGAGGGACTGAAGGCAAGGGCTCGGCCACCGTGGCCGCCCTCATGTGCATCTCCAAGGTCCTGGTACTCTTATCATGACGTGGACGGTCGATACTGCAGCAGGACGCCACGTGACCGCCCCTAACTCTTTCCAGCAGCCACCATAATTCTTTTCGACTTTCCGGACTCTGGCCGGATCCATGCCTGGATCGAATCTCAAAGCTAAACCAGATTCATTGATTCACGCTAATTCCAAACCCACCTTACTTATTCGGCCCGGTCTGGAACGGGACAACGGATCATCTACGAAAGGCATAGTCCCGGTCCGGCCAGGATTGGATATGGTCCGATCCGGTTTGCCTTTCCTTACTTTGATTTGGATCTGGTGGCCGAACCACTATTATGGAGCTCGACTCGTATCTAGAATGCCTTGAGGCAAAACACATGGCGGGCTCCAGAACGAGGAATGTGTGGATTGGATTCGGTTCGAACTCTCCTTTGTCTTCTCTAAGAACAAATTACCAAAACACCCTCGCATGCGCGGCCGTGTGGACGCCATGCGTCGTGCTTGTGGCAGCTCGTGGATCGCCCTCGACGGCCCACGGATGGGTCGGGTCGGGTTGTCTCGACTGAAGAGACAGGTCCAGGTCCAATCGTGTGAAAAGGGAAATTAGAAACTAAGAATTCGAATAAGAAAATAGGATTCATAGGTCCAATAAAATAAATTCGTAACGTACTTCTAAAAAGAAAAGAAAAATCTTATACGTGGGCCGCGTTTCTATTAATTTTATAAGAATGGATAAAATTTCAAGGGTTTCCGGTTCACAATCTATGTTGGACTAGAATCTTGCTAGTTCGTTCAGCTGCTACCAGAACACTAGGCAAACATCAGTCACCTCTGAAGTATTTTTTTTTTTTCTAAAAAATGTAATTCAATTAACTAGAAGTCGCTTTCTCTAGACAAGTCTGATGTTTCCAAACTCAATGATTTTTTCTCACTAAAAAAAAAAGAAAAAAAGTCGTGATCGGCTACATAATTAATATCAATACGTCCTAATCCCCATAAATAATTCACTGCATATTACAGTGCGACAAAGAACTACGTATGCGAGTCAAAGATGACGCCTATAAATATCAATGCTTCCTATAGGTTTAGTATCCTGATAGAGACGGTAAAAAAAAAAAATTGAAAGAAGTCAGAGGCAAATGAGGTCGGATTTCAAAGGTGATGTACGTATGGAATGATTTGCTAACGTTTGCACAGGTCCACGAAGATTTGGATTCGGATGCAAAAGCTGAATAAAGTCTCTACGGACTCATTTCGTCTGGCTCGAGCACACCTTGTAACCGAACCGAGCCAAGCCTGAGGGTGACCGAGGGGAGCACCTGTGGCCACGACCCACTTGGGGCCTCGGGCCAGTTCTCTTGTTCTCAAGCCAAAATTTGAAGAGCTGTCTGCCATTCTTTTCAAAGAGGGACTGAGCAAGGATTTTTTTCATGAGGAGAGACGAAATTATGGTTTCAAACTTTTGATAGGAACGAAATTATCTATCATTTTTTAAAATTTTAATATAAGATACATGACTTTTTAAAAATTTATATGTAATTTTTTTAAATTTTATTTTTGAAGTGGGAGCAGGGACCGTGCCGTTCCCCATTGGGCCATTTCCTTTTGGAAGATATTGCCCAAGTGCTGCAGGCTACGGTGTTTGATGCTTATCCACAGCACCCCAATCATGCTCATACCTTGTCGTGGTGCCATAAACGTGAACTTGGACGTTTCGGGTCCCACCCACGATCCCATCGACTGATCTTACTTTCTTTTCTCTTCAGAGACCCCAAATCGTTGGATGCGAAATATGATGCATGATGTCCTCAGCAAGGAAAAAGTAGAACACAAACTTGTTCATTTACCATCTTTTCGATGCCAAAAGATAGGAAATCTTGTGCAATTATGGCATCGCCATTAGGCAAAATAATTGTTTCCGCATTTCTTGTCGTATGTCAAATCAATCGCTATCTCCTTCGGTTTTATAACGCCCTACTATTTATTAAGTGAAAGAACGCCAATACCCACCCACTTTTCTGACTTAAGTAATAAAGGACCCGCACTAGATGTTTAGTTTGATAACAAATTGCCCGATCTTTCGGCCTATCGAATGATTTACGTCACTGAAAAAAAAAAAAGCTACTTGAATTGAATGTGTGGAACGGTCTTCTCAATTTTGTTCTAATTCGTTGAACGATATCCTTTGGGTTGTCTTTTCTGAAGAAAAGGTTTGCAATAGGCGAAAATGACGGACGCATCGCTTCAAAATGCGCACTTAATAAGACAAATAGAAACTCATAATGGTTGGTGCAGGAGACACCTTCGGCCATTAATCGAGATAAGGTTTGCTGCACATAATCGGAAGATGGTGGACTCTACCTGCTCACTGCCAGGCTCCTCGGCCGCAGAAGCTCATCTGAGATTGACGCCGGCCTTTTAATTTCTCTCCACTTCAAACAAAAATGGACGTTGCCACGTTGGTTTAGTCCTTTTACTTTCAAAGCACCATTGTTCTTCGCAAACACGGTAGAACTTGGAAACGAAAGACGCATAGACCTCTGACAGTGTATGAACTTCTGCTCAAGCAAGTACGACAAGAAAGAATAATCTTTTCAAGTAGCTTGATTATTTGATCTTACTAACTCAGTTTAGGTTTGTTGACAGCAAGGTTAAATTAATGGAAAAGTGCTCCTAACTTGTTCTCGTATTCCACTAAGATTCGATACATCAGTCCACATATTTGTTGCAGGCCATGAACATCTACCTTCTCGTTTGTTCCCGTTTTAGCTTTTATAAACGAGTGCCAGGCACTGGGAAAGAGAAAAAGGAGTGCCAGGCACTGGGAAAGAGAAAAAGGAGGGAAAGGACTTGCAGAGGTCTTCAAAGGAACGATGCTCACCAAAAGTAGGGTAGGACTGCTTATGCTAAGAGAAAGTGAAACAAACCAAATCTCCTCTCTGGACCCAAATCCAGGGTATGAATGCAACTTTCATCCAGATTAGACAATATACAGCATCTGTCACACACACATGCGGATGTAAACAGTTTGTGAAGTCATAATTTGTACCGTAGACACGCCAGGGACTCCATGGGATTGGATCTTGGGCGTTATAATTTATAAATGAATATCGGGTGTGAAGTGCGTTAAGCATATTCATCCATTGCTTTAGAGTTACTCCTGTTCGATACATCGAAGACATTCTTCCTCTGAAAAATGACCCTACCTATCAAACGCTACCTAAAGAGGAAATAGGTACGACGATCAAGGATCAGGTTGTACCACTGCCCGTGTCTCAAGAATCACATTCGGTGGAGTGCAGTTGACGGGTCGTAGGCTTCCGACCATCCCACAGCTAAGTTGTTCGCCCTTCCGGTATCTTTCTGGCAGGTAGTCGTTTTGATCAAACACGTCGTTGGAGAAAGATGTTGTGATCATGAGAGTTGCTGAAGCGTCAACGAGGAGAATCCTAGAGAACCGATGCAGCAATCCTCTTTCGCAGGCAGTGAGAAGAACTCTTTGAAGAACTGATTCGCCGTCCGCAATATTTGACCGCCAAAAGGTCTGATCTCCTATAATTAGTGATAGGAATCCTTCTGTCTCCATTCGATGAGAAAATGTCTGTAGTTTGATCTCCAGAAACACCACCGAGAGCATAGATGGTTTGACAGCACTTTGGAACATTAAAGAGGATATTCAGATAATGATCTTGATCTTGTCGGTCGTTCTTTCATTCTTTTGTACTGTTTTGTGTGCTTTCTTTTCAGCATGTACAGATTGCTTTCTTGTGTACAGGTTAGTGAGTGGGGGCTTACGTCAGCAATTCCAAGTCCAAAAAAGCATTATTAAATAAGTTCACAAAAGCCTTTTCTTTTAAGAAAAGAACTAGAACGTGTTTGCAAGATCCAGGCGCGACATGCTGGTGGGCGGGATGGCATGCTAATGAACAGTCTTGAACAAGGCCCGGTCATGTCGTTTACCAGCTCTAGGTGCAAAGATGTCTGCTTCAGCCAAGAGAGAGAGAGAGATGAACAAGAACCAGTTCACCTACATACCTAATCTCAAGAACACCATTACTCTTTAATAACATCATGATAATAAGACCCTCCAAGATTTCAATTGAGAACCACGCCACTCAACCCAACTGGATGGGTTACCCATCACTTGATGAGAGAGAGAGAGGCAGGGCTGGGGAAACCAATATCTTGGAAATACCTGGGGAATTAGAGGACGCTAGAATTTTTTTTTCTTCAAAAGAACATTATTAATATTTCTCCAAAGTTACAATTGTTCACGACGGTAAATGATGAAGCTGAATAGCGGAAAAATAACATGTTTGTGGATCGTTTGAAAGTAAGAAACTCTGTGAGTGACTCATGAAACAATGTAATACTTGTGGCAGATTCAAAAAGGCACCCACAGTGCATTCTTGATTCCAAACAACCCTTAGGGGCAACCAAATCCCGAGTGCTGAAAATATGGCCCAAGTTTCTAAGTGGATCATGCTCACTTTAGTTATACCATGAACATGAATTAGTGAGGCTGTCTCATAAGAGGACACTGTGTTCTTAAAACGCATATTCAACACCATATTTCTGTTCCACAAAAACATAGTGTAATTAATTATGCCCAGCATTTGATTGTTGAATCTAGGAAGAACATTTGTAAGCAGTGTTATCCGTATCGTACGATACGGACGCGTATCGTACGATACGTATCGTATAGGTCAAGAAAACCTATACGATACGCTATTTAAAGACGATACGCGTCCGTATCGTGGCCGTATCGCACGATACGGGGGAAAAATTAAAAAGGGGCCCGACGGCCCCTTTTTTACGCCTTGTTTTATAACAGACACTCCTCTCTCTCTCTTTTCTTGTTTGTAAACGCTACAAGAGACGTGGGAGGGAGAGATTTTCTCTATTTCCATCAAGTTTTGCCGGTGAAGAAGCTTTCTTTCTCGTAGTGGGGAGTCTAGGNTTCTTGAATTTTTCTGATTTTTACTAGTTTTTTCGGATTTTTTTAGATTTTTTCTGATTTTTTATAAATTTTTAACATTTTTTATAAATTAAAAAGTTAATTTTACGATACGTTACGATACATTTACGATACGTTACGATACAGCGTATAGGTCGGCCCGACCGATACACGATACGATACGGCAGTGATAACATTGTTTGTAAGTACACTATATTTCCCGGAGGAAAGTAAATAGTTTTGAGACGTGCTTCAACAACATAATGTTTTTCTTTTATCAATCTCCTTATAAAGGCCTATCTTTACTAACATCCCTGAACCTTAAAGCATGGACAGTAACCAGGGGTGATGCCACAAATTTTTCATGAAGAGAGACAAATTAAAGTTTTTAAATTTTGATAAGAGACGAAATATCATTTTTCAAAATTTTTATATAGCAAAAGTGAAAATTTTTAAATTTACATGTAATTTAAATAAAAATTTTTTGAGGTGGGGCCAGGGCCCATGCGGCTCCCCCCCTTGGCTCCACCCCTAACAGTAACTCGAACTGAATGAAATAAACTTGTCTTTTATGAGCTTCAACACAGCTTTCAGCTTGAAAGTAAGATATGAAAAATGCAAAGTTTTATATTTTCCCAGATAGTTACCCTAATATCATATTTCAATATTCAAAGAAAAAGTATAGGCAGTAGCAGGAAATCCAGCAACATGACAGTGGATTTAGGATCAAACGATGGTTTTAACTCAAAATCCCCCCTGCACCATCCTTTCGCTTCCTGCTCCCAACTAAAAACCATACCCAAGAAAATAATAACAAAAGTAAAAGCAATGTGCGTGATTTTTTCGGAGGCAAAAATTCCCCCATGACTTTGTAGACATGTCGAAGCTGTTAAACATGTCTTCCAAAGGAAAAACGAAGTCCAGCATCGGTGAACTTCCATGTTTCAAAATGAGCTAATAACGTTTCATAAGCTATTTTACTGATGAGTAATGAAGGGAAAAAGCTGCTCAGAAATTCAGGCAATAGAACATTTCACTGAAAGCTGGTAGGGGTGGATAAATAGGTAATAAATCAGGTGGCAAAAAAAAAAAGTTATTTAAAAATTGTGATTTCACTGTTATGGGAAGTGCCTGGATAATTCGGTCACATAAATAACTGGATGTTTGCTATTTTTCTGAAAAAAAATATCTGGACGAAGGAACTCCACATCTCTAAGCATGAAAAATTGCTAAACCTTGATTCCTTAAAGATATGTACGTCAACCAAAAGACCATGTAGATTATACTTGAAGATATTTAAAATAAATCCAGAGACTAGATTTCCTCTTTGGTTTGGTGAAGTCCTGTTAAGTGTTTTCCATAATTTCATGCCATGCGATTTTTGCAGACAAATAAAAGATTCAATTATTTCAGCAGTTTTTTGGAATCTTAACTTTTACCTATATTAGCCTTCATCACCCAAAGCACCAGATGGAAGCCCCTAACCCACCATTCTGATGTACCTCACTCATCAGCAAGTTCACTTATTTTTCCCTGAAAATCAGCAAATGGTGGCAAAGGGAACAACACAGATCAAGAAGACGAAATCTATAAGGGCACGTAGAAGGTTTACCGCATTCTGGTTATCATGACGAAAAGAATGACTCACAAAAGGGTTGATTTTAGACACAGAGAAGGTATTCTTCTATACATTTACCTTACATCGCATGCCTCTTTGCCCCCACATGCCACTCAAAATTGAATAAAGACCCTGACCAATTTACCTCTTCAATAGATATGAGGAAGATCTTAACAGCTGAAACCAGACCTCCTGTGATCCCTTGTGAAAAAAGGATGTTGGAGGGCATCACATGCCCTCAGTCTCTCAGCTGGATCATATCGAAGAAGGCCCTGCAATAAATCAATCAATTCACCTGCAGAGTGGTCAACGTGCTTCATCACCAGGTTCTGCAAAATGAAACCAAAGGCATAGAATTACAAAAAGAAAATGACAAGCTGGTCCAGAGGGAATAAGAAACAAGACTGACACAACAAGATACTGAGCATCAAGATTTTAGCCAAAGTAATGCATCCTACCCATATGAAGCAGTAAAAGCCTGCATATTGATATACCTGAAGGCGAGGCAATTTCCAAACTGCTCTCAAGCTTTCACGTGAAGTTGCGCCTTCTGGCCAATCTAATCTTGGCCCTGGACGGAAGTACTTCATTGCATGCCTACTGCAGGCACAGATAAAAATTCAGGGACAGTTAATATAAAGCTTAAAAAAAGTGGAATTTGCAGTCCATCAAAATGCACTAAACAAAAACCATCGCTTCTTACTCTGCTCTATTAATCATATGCTGAGGAATTGGGCCCAAAACTCTCTCCATCATGGCCAAATGTTCCATGTTTTCATGGGTTTGAAAAAGTGCTTCCCCCTATGCATCAAATACACACAAGAATTAGATAAGAACACTGAAAAATACACAAGGAGAAAAACCCTACTGTTTTAAGTTCCAAGTTCTATTATTTCCCATGTTATCTTCGTTGACATGTCAAGGAATAAGAAAAAACTTAAAGAGCTAAATGACCTGAGGATAACTGGAATGTCAAGCATCCAAATATTCAAAGAACTTACATGCTGATAAAGGAAAGTTTTGAACACTGCCAAAAGAAAATTAAAAACATAAAAAAAAAAAATCATAAAAAACCATTCAATCATATTGACCTCTTACTGTAATGACGGAAGAAAAATGAGATCAGCTAGTATACAGGCCAAAAAATTCATAAAATACAAAACATAAATCATTTGTCAATTAACTTCTATTAATCAGCTCTACTGCTAGTAGACATTATCTTCATACAAGAAGCATCAATGACTTATGTACTTCTTTGCATGTAGGCAAGTAATGCTTCCCAGGTACTTTTCCATGAAAGGAGGACAAAAAAGCTGAACATTATCATTGCAAGCGAATCTAGAGGTGCCAACCAAAAGCAAGACTCACTGAGCATAGTTCGACAAGTATGCAACCAACACTCCACAAGTCACAGGGATAGTTCCAGCCAAGGCCTGTGAAAACATGATTACAGAAATTAACAATCAGTTCATACAAAATAATTGGCACAAAAGGGTAGCTAATACTCTTTGAATAACATTGAATAGTTACCCAAAATAACTTCTGGTGCACGGTAATGTCTTGTGGAGACTACATAATTGTGGTCTTGGTTTTCAAATGTTGTACTTCCGAAATCAATTAGTTTAATAGCACTTGACTTCGGGACATTCTTGAAACAGGATCCGTCCTTACCATATCGAAATGGCAACTTCATGACAAAGTAAAATGAACGTAAAATCAGCAATCCTGATTATGTGAAACCATGATTTCCATGCAAAACTACCATTTGGATACACCTAGCTAGACAACAGAGAAAAAAAACCTGCATCACATATACCTTATAGTCTGGCACTCTGATGTAATCAGAGGATACAAGAAGGATATTTTCTGGCTTCAAATCGGTGTGAATAAGGTGCAACCCATGCATATCTACAACATAAGTATCAAAGAAGAGAGAATGAGAAGAACATCAAAGATTACAGGAAATCAAATTTAATTTGGATAGAAAATTCTCAAAAGAACCACTCATCTTGTATCGTACAAAACCATGGTATTCCAAAATATGTAGGCAATTTAAAGTTTTAAACCAACCATTGCTATTCAATGTCAATACCGAGGTGGAATCAATATAAATAGTAAATACAACAAAATGGTACAAGTTTTGCCACACACATGCTACAGACTCCAAAAGTTGTCGGCCGAACTCCCGGACTAGATCAATAGGAAATGACCGATAGCTGTTTTTCCAAAGAAATTCATATAAGCTTGGGCCAAGCTTCTCAAACACCTGTTAATAACATTTAAACCCACTTGAAAGTTATAACTCGCAACAGTACTCAGGCAATCATTGCCATTAGGAATTGAGAAAAGTCACAGATACTTACAATACATATGTGATTACGATAGTCAAACCAATTCTGGATTTGTACGCAACTGCAAAGAATAAAATCACTTAGACTCATTTGCAACCTACAAAGCAAATGGGATTCCTTTACAAAAGGAACAAACGAGTAATTAAACACAGGCACATACCGAGTACCCCATGGATCATTTCTTGCAAGCTGCTGGAGTACATTAATTTCAACTTTTGCAGCTTCACGGTATTTATGAAGAGAACGGATAATTTTGATAGCCACCATCTCATTATTTTGCATGTCCCAACACTCCAATACCTGCCCAAATGTACCTGAAGGGCACAAGAGGTAACAGAGAAATGCTTAAAATGAGAATATTTTGTGAAGATAGGGCAGCACAAACTATCTTAAGTTGTTTTAACCTATGAAGAACAACTGAAACATTTTCATGGCACTGCTCAAAGCATTTTCATTGCCAAATTATACAGTGAGCAGGCATTTAGTTCCTTGGAATCACTAAAGGAACGTAACCATGTAAAAACTAAAAAAAATCTTGGTTACCATTAACATTATCATAGAAGTATTCATATTCCATTTGAGTAATGGCAGGAAAGTTAACCTATAAGAACTAACATACCCAACTCCCAAAAGAAAAGTCATATTTAATTAATTGTAATTTATAATGTTGTAATAATTAACGTCTCAAGATGACTTGGAATAAATAGCAACTGATGAAAGGATATTAGAATCTAAAGCACAAATAAGATGGCCATAACATTGCACCAGTCTCCTTCTGACAGTTAACAGGAAATAATACAATAAAAGTCAAATTCACATAAATCATGAAAATCTACATAGGGAAGAATGGTACCTTCACCCATTTTTCCTTGAATCCTGTCTGCAAAACAAAAGGGAAAAAAAAGTAAGGAAAAGATGATCAAAAGCAATAAAAAATGAAAGAAAGCATATATTCACATGGATCTGCCCAAAATCATACATAAACCAAAAAAAAAAAAAAACAGCTTGTACGACAGTAAAAGAAAAAATGCATAAAAGCATGTGCCCGCAGTTCAAAGGATTATACATGCATTTATGCATTGATAATATGCTAAAGGGATAATGGTTCAATAGGAGAAACATGGTCATGAACTTTCCAAATTATAAAAGAGAAAACATATCATGCATGCTTGCACACTGGTTATTTAGCTCAAGAGACAAGAAGTAAAGTTAACACTTGAATTACTCTAATGAAATCAAGGTATGTGAGTCCATGTCCCAGACAACTAGCAAAGGTAGGAAAAGTCTTTCAGCACCCAAAATTGTACATATCAAATTTGCAGTAGAAATCCAACAGAAATAGAGAGAACCAGTTAACTACTTTGGTGAACATAAACAAGCTTTATAATACCCCCAAGCTTGTGCTTTGTAGTTTGATGGCTGAATAAGGATTTCATCAAACAAATCCTGACAAAATATCAGGACATGTCATGCTAGCAATGTAGTTACTAAGGCTAAATTAGTAGCTTAGAAGAGTAACTTTTTTCCACTATGAGTCTTACTTTGCTCTATAATGAGTCTCATTATGTGTGTAGGCATGTCGTGTGTGTATGCATAAATGTGTATGTCTGCATATGTGCTTGTGTGTGTGTGTGGACTTTGATGGCTTTATTACTATAATCTAGTTAATCTAATTTACATAGTTACCCAATGGAGAAGTTACACATTATTGCTGTCAGATGAAATTACAGAAGCTTGTGCTACTAAAGAAACAGCTCAAATCATAATTCAAGAAGGTAAGAGAAGATCAAGCATAATTACAACGAGGAGTTAAGTTCTCTCCAACTGCAAAAGTGTAATGGCCATCCTTGTCATCTTCTCGCCAAGGGGGTGAAGCATGACAGGATGCATTCTTGAAACACATAGAAGAGCAAAAGTCATTGATGATGGTGCCAGTCCTGACTTCTTGCCCACAATAAAGTGCTGGCTGGGCCTACACATAGCCATTCATTCAAGTCCTTTGTAAGAGACAAAGAAAAATAATAGCATCAGTACTACACTTGACATTACTTTGTCATTCAATTGAAAGAAACAATAAAATCCAAATGTGTGATCTAGAAAATCTACAACAACAGCTAAAGAAATATCTCAAATTCTTGCTGAACCAATACATACCCATTTTATTTGAAAACAACAATTCCCTTCAAACGCTAAAAGATGTCACTGGAGTTAAATGACAAAGCATGAAAACAATGAAAGAGATGAAAAAATGACTCATTCCACAGAAAAGTGACTCCAACTGTGCATTTAGCGCACACAAGTTCTTTTCTCCACAAACTCAAAAGAATGGAAAACGACCAACCGCTAATCACATTCTTCTTAAACTTGGAAAAGAAATGACAAAATCTTGTAAGGAGATGCCACATGCAACATACTTTTCTATGAACAACTGATTCAAGGAATATTTACAATTGGATTTAAGGATACTTTAACATAAAAGCATGTATCAAAAACTGAAGCCATAAAGCCATTCCTCTCTCTTTCTCTCTCTTCCTTCTCCCTCTTTGATGATATCACTGAATGCGCATAAAGTATTATAACGAACAGCATGTGCATAACCTACTGAAATTTCAAACTACTTCCAGATTCCGAGAGTCATATCGCCTTAAAGGAAGAGAACCTAGTTTCAAGAAGAGAAACAAAAGATGATTGTCGAATAAGATGCCATTTATTATTCTCTAATTTGACGAATAATTCATTCCTTTTCTTTAAAGATCCAAAAACCGCATAATTAAACAAGACAAAATATCTAGAGCGGAAAGAATGAAAAACGAATCACCCCTTCAATGACAACGACACTGTTGACGATGATAACCCAAAGTCAAGAAAGATGAGTAGCCAGCAATTTAAGAGGAAAGCACGGAACCTGTGAAGTATGAAAAAGCAAATTCCGCTACTAAGGCAGTCCTTACCGAAGTAGTCCAATTGGCAAGACAGAAATCACGCTTGTAGCAAAATCTATTCTAATTTCCCAATTATACTTTTCCGATCCATCAATTTGGAAAGTCAATAGCAAATCGAATCCCCAAATTCAAGAACCCCAACAAATGGAAGAATAAAAGAAAACAACATTAAATTCTTCAAACAGGAAAAAATTAGCAGGGCGAAGAGCGAAAGAGGAAAATTGAGGTACCAAATGGGGAGGAGGAACGTCCCACGTTAGCCTGGGACGCTTTCTCGGCCTTTTCTCCATTTGGGTGTGCGGGAAATCGCTGATCCACTGCGTCCCCATTGCTCTGTTCTTCGAGCTCTGGAGATTTTCGTCTTCTTTCTATCCTGTTTATCTCAATTGAAGGAGGAAAGAAAACAGATAGATTCGAGATCGCTCGCTCTACTTTCTTGCAGCTCTCCTGCAAGAGAATTCCGACGGGGAAAAGGGGGGCTGACTCGAGTCAGGTGCGTTCCCGCCTCACACTGACCAGTGACCACCTTGTGGGAAGGTAGATTCGGGTCCATACCAGTTTTAGTTCTGATAGATCTCGGGTAAGGACCCAGTTACTGGTTGGGGATGCAAATGGAGCGGATCTTTTCAGATGTCCGATCCTAACTGACCTTTACTTCTTACACTCGAATTGTTCATAAAGGATTTTAATAGATTCCGAATTGGAAACTCAGATTCATTCAGACTCAAGTCAATGACTTGTATTATATTCATACTGAAATAAACGTTTTAAGTCAGATTTGTTCCGAATCCGACTTACCGTCCAACGTAGATCCAGTTCTTACATATAACAAACACTCTTCTAGATATCATTGTCACATATCCATTAACTGATTAATGCATATTTTCGATCTGGACCTTACATCACCACAACTGGTTAGAATATGACCCGATTCTGTTTTGTAAGCTACAGAAGAAATCTAACTCGTAGTTACATACTCAAAATGTGTAATTTTTATGAAGATTTGTATTGTTTAAGCTGTGGAGATGACATTCATATAGTAAATTTTACAAGAAAACAAACAAAGATGTATTGATTTACTGAAGATGCAGTACACTTGTTAAGGAGCAAACCCTTCAAAAAATGCTGATGGGCACCGACATGTAAATAAGTGAAATGGATGTATGATGAACTATTATATAAATAAATAATTGGTGCAAGTACATGTAGGCAATTGTCCAGACAAGCCCACCTGAGCCTCTGCCATGCATGAATCAGCTACAAAATGATGTGAAACTCGAATTCATTCATCGAAAATACATCAACTAATGGAATACAAAGATAGAATCATGGGGTGAAGTCAAGATCGAAAAGTGTAATCTGTTGCACTATCAATTAATCACGAAGTAATAATCAGAACCAGTTCTACATTGCCCACATGAGAAACTTCATTAGTCATTCCTTCTTCTTCTTTTTGTTTTCCCTAGCACATAGCACGATCTAGTCTATGTAGTTAAAATGTTTTAATGAATCATCCAAATGGATTAAATTATCTTGCACACTATTGACATTCACAATCGAAGTATCAAGCAACCAAAACTAGGAAAACCGAGATCTAAAAAGAGTTAAATTGGACATCTCAGATCCAAGGATGGCAATATATAACCTGAGAATTTTCAGCATCAATGGCTACATTAGAGGGCGTTTGTTTACTTTGGAGTGTTTGCGATATCTCAGATTCAAGGATTTGATCTCAGGGCCCCTCCTATTGGACTACAAATCTGAGGATCTCCAATTCACATTTTTCAATAGATTTCAAATCCAGTGTTTGTTTACTTTGTGGGGGCCTTCACAAAAAGGGATTTGAAATCAATCTTGAATTTAAGATCTGAGGTTACCAAACACACACCCTTACTGTTGCATCCTTACATATCTCACTTGCTCATATGTAAGGGTTGTTTGTTGTTTCAAAGTTTATACTCACTCACCGGTCTTTTATTTGCATGCCAATGGATCTTAATATCCATCGCGATGAAAATCCACATCTGAATACACTCGTGCCATTAAAGTATTGGAGACCTGATGTCTTATTGTGACAACTCCACTATGAGTACCTCACTACTTTGTCGATTTTCAACAAATTATGTGACAACTGTGTGGGAAATGACAACACTATTCTAATCATGTGGACATTAGGTTAATAATGATAGCAATTATGCAGTACAAAATTAATTTCCATGTTAACTTTTTTTTTTTTTTGGTAATAACATGCATATAGCATGAAGCCTGAGCATCATTTATGCCATTGTCCTTAGGCTTGACTCTTCACGACAAAACTGTAATCTCTCTCTCTCACTTGAATAAGATAAGAAATTAATTAGATTAATGAGATTCATTCTGAGGGCAGTAGCATAGCTGGTTGGTCTGTGTCTTCAATTTGATTCGAAAGATTTTATATATGCTGAGCATTCTCGACTGCTTTTAGTCTGTGGCTAAACAATTTATATAAGCTGGCATGACTGGTGGTGGTGGCGTGCTGGCTACTGTACTTGCTAGTTCGATTCCCTTGGATGATATTCTTCTTATACCATATGGTAAGGAGCAGTGGCGGAGCCAAGATTTTTCATCAGTGACTTGTGTAGGTCACACAATTTTGGTGTGGGCATTGCATGTAAATTTAAAAAGTCATGACAATGTAAGGTGCAAGGTTAACACATTATAATGAAATTTTTGATTGGCTGGCGTGGGCAGTGGCCCACCCCAGCCAACAAATAGTTCTGCTATTGGCATGGAGTGCGACAGCTAGCTAACAGTGGAGGTTCAAACGCAATTCTGGACCCTCAAAACTAAAAAGAAAAAGGATGAGAGGCGTAAGCCATTGTTTGGATTGTTAAGCCATCATTTGGATTGTCTGAGCTCATTCATAATGGATCCAAAATTTTGAGCAAAACTTGTTTAGCTGTAAGCTCAAAATTTGAGGAAAAATAATTCGTCTCAGTGAGTCACATTCAAGTTTGGGAAGAAAAAGTAGATGTCACCATATTCGTGGTGGCATCAAAGGGGCACGCGATTGGGCTTTTGAATAGTGATACTCGCACCAAATAACAACTTAATTTAGTGTTAATTTCATTATTATATACATATATATAATGTTTTGCATGGCTGCTTTACAATTTTCTTTTCCTTTTTGTTGTTGAACTACTTTAAAGTTGTATTGCAGAAGAGGACAGACTCAATCAAAAGCTAAGCGACAACTAAACCCACTGCACTCAAACAATTAATTTCTTTAATTGTCTTGGCCGCATGCTTCCACTAATTTCAATCGTCAACACTTTATTGCTTACATTATTCACAAGAAATTCAATCTTTTCATCGCAAAGTTTACCTATTTAGTGACCTGTTTGGAAACAATGAAGGACTGCATTTTATTTTGAGATCTGCAAAGGAAAGGGTCTTTGGTTCTTTACCGAGTGCTAGTTCTGTTGTTACCTTTAACAAAACAAGTGTAACTTCCACTCTTACACTCATTCTTTCGTGATTGTAACATTTTGGGCGTTCTCCACATCTTCCTGATTCACGGTAGTTTATATGCGTCTCACGTCTATTATGATGCATGGAGAACATATAGTTTGGTGAAACGATGAAGGAAAAATGAACTTAAAGGGGAGATCCTCCAAAAGACTGATGTCCCTCCCTCTTCTTGTTTGTCATTGGGGCGTAGGGTTGGTTTTGGATATAAATGGAGAGCAGTACATTTATCAACTAAAGTCTTATATATATACACACTCTTTGGAGTTTAAAAAAGTAGCACTCATGTGAATCTATGTAACACTGAACTTTCACCGATTTACCAATCAGCAAAATGTTGAAAGAGACAGGCAAATAAAGTGAAAACGGGTTGAAGGAGAGTTTCCATCCATCTAGTTGTAATAATGCATGAGAAGGTCATATATTGGACTAAAATTTATGAAAATACCTTTTAATGGATAAGGAAAAACATGAAAGAGTAAAAGTTATTTTTTGCAAATTGGCTCAAGTATCTCCCTCTCTCTCTCTCTCTCTCTTTTTAATGACAAAAGTAGTGCAAACATGGAGCCCTGTGTTAAAGCACCCAACACCGTAATCCACGATGATAACAGTAAAGATTTCATGATAAAAGGACAACGGTAAATCTGTGTCCGTGGTTTTCATCGTGAAAACAATAAAAAAAAGAAGGAAGCGGTGCAAAAGCATCGATTTGAGCATCCACTATGAGATACCCTGAAAATATCAACAATCGGATCCAACTAACCATGTTGATGCCAACTTGAAGAAACTAGATGCCAACTTACACGTCAACTAAATACCCATTAACTTGAAAGAAAGAAAGGGAATCAACATCTTAATTTTGTAGCACATTAGGTAAACGATCCCTTTCAAAAACACACTACATTGCCAGCCGCGCAACAACAGAGTAAAAAAAAACTCGAAAGTAAAAGAAGAAAGTTGGATAAACAGATCAAACAGGGAAGAAGAAAACAAAACAGAGAGAGTAAAAAAAAGAAGAAAAAGAAGAGGAGATGGGGGACCCCACACCGCCCGCCACCCTCTCTGATTTCAATATCAACCGTTGCTTTCTCGAGCCGCTGTTTCACAATTCCTGGGCGCCGCAAGTTTTTCTCAAAAATTACCCATCAACCCCTCACGGCAGACCGCTAGCGGCTAGATGTGATTGCTGCGGCGATGTGGTGAAAAAAGTTGGAGAATCTTTTTCATCTCAATCGGGCAGAAAAATCCATAATTCTTATATATATATATGTAAGAATAAAAATAGTTTAATTACATATATATATATAATTAAACTATATGTATTTCGACATATAGAGTTCTTGAGGTTAGGACCACGTCCGGACCGAAGGGAGACGCTAGGTCCGGACTAAGATTTTAAAAGAAAAAGATCTTAGCTTTTGTCGTGTCGGGAGGACAAATTGGTAATATTTTGCAAAGACCGCGACCTTTCTCGTAATCCTGCAGACAAAAACGGACCGAAACCTGAGAGCTGGCCGAAACTCCGAGCGGTGGAAGTCCACGTGGCCGAGAGCCAGCGGGTTTATGAGGACACGTGGCGAGCGGAGGACGGTTATTCCTATGTGCCCTCTTCTTTAAATCCACGAGTCGGTCCACCGGTTTCTTTACTGCTCTACTCTAAATAGTCCCTTTATAGGTCCCTGGGAGAGTGGGCTTCCCTGTGCTCTGTTCTCTCCAGATTCTTCTCTCTCACGCCTCTGTCGCCGTCTCTCCCGCCTCCGATCTAGGTTTTCTTCTTCTTCTTCTTCCAATCGAAGATGTCGGCCTACAACGGGAAGTACTCAGGTGAATACCAGTGGCCAGTCTCTCTTATCTCTTTTCTCGTCTGCCTAGTTGTTGATATGTTCTGTTGTTATAACTTTGATGGTTTCTGTTAGATCATGGTAGGTTGGTTACTCTCCTTTTATGAGGGTCGTCTTAGTGAGTTGCTGAAAGTTTCTCTTTCTCTTTCTTCTGTTCTTTCTGACATCATTTGAGCTTCTGATCACGGAAAGTGATTTTGTTTTGATTTGTTCTGGTTTTTCAGCGAACTTCTCCTTGAGATCCTATCTTGCGTATCTTCTTCTTCATCCGCTTCTGGTTTTCTGGACTCCGCTTATGTTCATCTCTCTCTCTCTCTGATTTGAGTGTGCCATATACTGCGAAGGATGCTTATTTCCTCTTTCTTCTTCTTTCCTTTTTGCCTAGTTTTCCAAAGGATCACTAGAGAAGCTATCTTGAAAAAACTGGACTTGTACCCCCAAGTTAGGCATGCGTACTGGGAGAATCACCCACTCTCAGAAGAAGCGTTTCTAGTAGCTTGTTTTATGCTAGAAAAAATGTTTCTAAAAACGTTTTTGCTTGGACCTGTCTGGTATGTTCTAGATTTTTTTGCATATAAATTTTGTCCTCTTGTCATTGATTATTCTTTAGTATTATTCATTTATTTTTCTTTATCCAGTCAAACTTAAGAGACCGTGAAGCGTGATCTAGTTGCGACGGTTCTCCTCTCCAAATGTATCTAAGATGGATCTGAAAATTTGTTATTTTTTTGTAGCGTCTCGTTAAAGTGTATCGAACATTAAAAACCCTTTTGCTGTTCAGCTTTTATTAATTATATTAACACTTAAGAAATTTTTTCTTCTATTTGTTCTGTTTAGAGGCGCTTCATTATGTTTCTCCTCCGGGTCCTGATTTAGTAGAAAGATTTATTTATTTCCTTCGCATTCTTGTCCTTAATATTGCGCTAATATATGCAGAGGAACTCATCAAGAATGCTAAATACATTGCGACTCCCGGCAAGGGCATCCTTGCTGCCGATGAGAGCACCGGCACCATCGGCAAGCGTCTCGCCAGTATCAATGTCGAGAATGTAGAGTCTAACCGCCAAGCCCTCCGCCAACTACTCTTTACAGCCCCTGGTGCTCTGCCTTACCTCTCGGGTGTCATCCTCTTCGAAGAGACCCTCTACCAGAAGACCACCTCCGGAAAGCCTTTCGTCGACGTCCTTCTTGAGGGCGGGGTTCTTCCCGGCATCAAGGTCGACAAGGGCACCGTCGAGATCGCCGGAACCAATGGAGAGACCACCACTCAGGGCCTTGACGGCCTTGCTGCGCGGTGCCAGCAATACTACAAGGCCGGCGCCCGGTTCGCGAAATGGCGTGCTGTTCTCAAGATCGGACCTACGGAGCCAACCGAGCTCGCAATCCAGCAGAACGCTCATGGCCTAGCTCGCTATGCCATTATTTGCCAGGAGAACGGCCTCGTCCCCATCGTCGAGCCGGAGATCCTGACAGACGGCAACCATGACATTCAGAAATGTGCGGCAGTAACAGAGCGAGTGTTGGCAGCTGTATACAAGGCCCTCAACGATCACCATGTTCTCCTTGAGGGCTCTCTTCTCAAGCCCAATATGGTGACATCTGGTTCCGACGGCCCAAAGAAGGCAACGCCGGAGGAGGTCGCCGACTACACGGTTCGGGCGCTTCTGCGCACCGTTCCCGCCGCCGTTCCAGGCATCATGTTCCTGTCAGGAGGACAGAGTGAGGAGGAGGCGTCGGTGAATCTGAACGCCATGAACAAGCTGGATGTGCTGAAGCCATGGACATTGTCGTTCTCATTTGGGCGTGCCCTGCAGCAGAGCACGCTGAAGACATGGAAGGGAAAGGAGGAGAACATTAAGGCTGCACAGGAGGCGTTCCTGACGAGGTGCAAGGCCAACTCGGACGCCACGCTCGGTAAGTATGCTGGTGGTAATGCCGGCGGATTGGCCTCTGAGAGCCTCCATGTGAAGGGATACAAGTACTGAGTCGTTTTGTCATCGGCTGTATTGTGGATCTTCGTCCGCCTGTGTTTTTTCCTTTTCCTCAAAAACAGATGTTTTGTGCTACTTCTGTCGGACGTTAGTGGTTGCTTATGGGAAATTTCATCGTGCTAGTAGTTGGTTTTGAGACAATTTGTCATGCTCTCTCTCTTTCTCTCTCTGGTGGCTGTTTATGAGATAATTTTGTCGTCCAATCTCTCTCGTTCTCTCTCTCTCTAATTTTATTGATCGTCTGGTTATGGGAGTTGGATGATCTTCGGACCCCGTCTGCCTCCTCTCTACGTTGGCCGAGTAGCATTGAGATCTTTGTAACATTGTGACTGATTGGTGCATGGTTTGTTAGTTAAACCTGCATCATCACATCTAAGCCCCAAACTGATGGTGTTGGTTTTGTTTCACTGTTTGAGAGTCGGAACATTTTTAATCGTTTATTTTGGCAAGCGTCGCCACGCATGGCAGTTTATAGGGACTGTGGCCCGCGCACCAAAGGTAGAAGAGAACAGAAGTCTCCCAACTTCCACTCCAGAGTTGAGTTTTGAAAGTCTGCAGCTACTAATCACAGAAGTGAGTTTCGATAGTCTGCGGCTGAAGTTTCAGACGTCTCAATGCCGAGGCGGTAAGAGTATTCCCTCTTCGAGCAATAGACTTGGCAAAAGATATTCGAGTAAATGCATTATCCTCATATGTTCGCCAAATTAGTTCATCTAAGACCTGGCTAGTTTATGCCAATCTCTCTCTTAGCCTCTGTCCGCCTCTCAAGGTACCGCGAACTGCTCTTTGTTTACTTTAATTACAGTCGTCATGGTCTATCAGATAATCGTATTGTATCACATAAACGACTTTTGATGACGAGACAAGCGATCAACGGTGCTCCTTACCCTGGATGGCTTCTCCATAGTAAAGAATTCGATTATTCGCTTTCATGATAACACACAGTGGGAAGCCCAACATTGAAGTCATCCACTTGGTATTTGGTGGGGTCGCGTAAGGCACAAGCATTCTCTAACTCCACCTGAAGTGAACAATGCTAATCTCCTCAAACACGCTGTCTGAGAGATCAAGGTTGCGCTTGATAGAGGCTGCATAAAAAGATCTGTCGTGAGATTGGATTTAAGGTCATTGGAGAATGAGGCGCGGGGTATCAGGGGTTGCGACCTTAAATCTATATGGATTTGAGATCTTAACAATATCAGATCTCACGGAGGTAGGATTTCAGATTCCAGTTTGTAAGGAGGGAGGGATGCCTTTTCTTGCATTTTTTTTTCTTGCTTTTTTTTTGTGCTTGAGAAGAGGCAAACATGGACACCATCAATAAAACACGGACAGCTTTTTTATTATGAAGATGACGAATCACAATGCAAAAAATTACGGGAAGAAAGCAGAGGTTTCGAAGATGGCGAGTGAGATAGAACACGGGGATTGGGGAAAGAAATCACAAAAGCCATTATTAGAAAATTGCTTCATAACGTATGAACATCAAAGCCGCAAGGCAATAGAGTGGAAGCCCCACACACTGGCTCGTAGTTTATATATATATATATAAGAGAAAATTAGAGGGGAAAAATAGACGCTCGAGGAGACGACACAACTATCCCGAAGAGCAAGTAGTTACTTCAAGAATCTAGGCCTCATATAAAAAATGGCAAAAATGTGCAGATATCGGGCGCGCCCTATGTTTGCTGAGCATCATCATCATCATCTGTGCCAAAATATCGATCGCCAAATTCCCCCATACCAGGAACAACACGGAATTCTTCATTGAGACCGATCTCTATCTCTGACGTCACAATCTTGATTCTCGGAAAATTCTGGCACACCACATGTACTCCTTGGGGTGCCTTCATTATTTTTCCAGAATGAACACAATTGCAAAGTAATTAGAGTCTAGAATTAGAGATAAAACGCCTAAAGAGAAAATTTGGCTGGAAGATGGAAGGACAAATGCACGCATTTTCATTTGAACGCCCGGTAGAGCAACTACGGTAAAGTCTAAACGCTGACAAAGGAGCATCTTACCGAGATGAGATTGAGAAATATGATATTGCACTCCGGCACCCCTTTCTGGATTATTAGTGAAATGGCTTGGACTGCTGAATTCCCTGTACAAAGGAAAAAAAAGGGCTTCATGCCTCTAAGGAGAAGAACAGCAACTTCATGGTACTAGAAAAACAATGCACCACAATGATCATAAGACAACGCAAGTCAGACACATCGATTTTTAATATATGATACTAGTTAACCGATCAAAATCACATAGAGAAACTCAAACCTGTGCCAAGGATAGGATCTAACAGAAGAACATGTCGCTTGGAGATGTCTTCAGGTAATTTCTCATAAATCAGCTGCATGAATAAACCAAATACCAGTAAATAGATTGAAAATCAGAGGCAGGTCGAGTGTAATAATTCCCAGAACACAAACCTGTTGACCATTATCTCCTTCTCTGTGGATTAGTATCTTCCCAATCTTAATCCCCTTGCAACATGCTCGCAGTGCATTCTCCATGCTCTCCCCACTGACATATTATGTAAATGAATGCTAAATAAAAGGGATCGATCTAAAAGAGACATTCCAACCCTATATGATCTCGTTCAAATGACCGCTTGACTAAAGTAGGAAAAATTACAGGTGTGCAAGCATGAACTTTAGAAATCAAAGCATGTTTCCACTTGGTTTAAAGAAGGCTAATGTTGTGAAATTGGGGAAAGAGTGACCAGACATCACTCAAAAGTAGAATTGTAGTGAAATCATACAGTCAGATTAACTTGATCTTTTTTCTGTGTTTATGAGATTTTACATGACATTGATACGCCATTGTGTTCTCAAACTGCAGCGCAATACAATAAAGTATTTATGAAATGAAACAAAGATGATTTTTTTTCTGTCCAATTTACACTTTGGCTTATGCAAGGGCTGGTGCTCGACTATGCTATGTCACCTCGGGGCAAATAAAGCTGACTATACGTTTGATATTAGTCTCGTGCATGTTTGGGGCCAACGTCTCGTATGCTAAATGTCAGGGTAATGACTCTGTGTGTGTGTGTGTTTGCCCCTTGTATGTGCATTTGCGTTCAGGGAGGAGCTCAGAGAGAAGGTACGAGAACAAAGAAGGCAGTCTTATAACATGCTGTACAATGCATTGTGAAACACAATGTAACTAATACTTATGTAGAGAAGGTACAACACACCCCTAAAAAATATGTTTCGAAGGGTATAACATAACTTAATTATGCACAAAAAACAACATGATACACCAACAAAAATAGTTCAAGGGTGCTACCATACTGTAATGGGTGTAACATACAACAGACTTCAGACCCTCAGAACAGAAAAGATGATAAATAAGTTGTTTCTAAAAAGTAAAAGTTGCATAAGACGGCTGAATATTAAGTTTTTCACTAAAGTCATTCTTACACATTTAGGGTAAAAAAGCAAACTTAATCATTCAAAGAGCTATATCAAAATTCGATACGTAATTTAGCCAATGTGAAAAAGAAAAGACAAATGTTTCTTGGATGAAAATAGCATTCAAATTTGCACAAAACAAGAAATACCTTCTGATGACGGAGACACCACAAAGTCTTTTACAGAAATCCACTCCAGTGTACACTGAACCTGCATCAAATGGAGTGGCAGGTACTTTAGATGAAGTAAAACTTGGTGAGTAAATAAAATAACAGCCAGTTTAATGCTACGACATCATCCAGTGAAAAATGAATCAAGGAGAAGAACAAGTGACCTCAATGCTGAAACTGACTGCAAAGAATGCACATCTATTTATTTGATGTCACACCACCAATACTATGCAATTGCATGGAATAAAAATAGTAAGAAGGAAACCCTGAAATCTAGAAATAGTAAACAAAGTGACAAGTTCAACAAATAAGGTCTTTAAAGTCATTGTTGTCAGTAAAGTCCAAGCCAAAGTTCACCCTTTGAATAGTTAACTGCAGTTTCCCTGTCTCATTGATTACCAATATGGGTGAAATATTTGTTCAATCTCAATAAAAAGCTTCAATCACAAGATACTCACTGAGATTAATTTCCTAGAGAATATTATGGCAGTATCCTATAGGATATACAAGAAATTACAAGAATGACAGACACATATGCAATGCTTACAAGTCTTAAGACTCTGAACAAATTCATGAACAAGTAAAGGCAATATTGTAGCTTACCTGTTGGAGTGATCACCTGCTTTTCAATAAACGGAAGATGGCCTAATCCATGTTCAACAACCTGTCCATGAGATGCACAGCTGGAATCTCACATCATTATTTGTAAATTAACTTTGCTTGCTAAAGAGCCTTACTAACCAAACGGATCAAACGATCAGCATAAAATACAAAGTCATGCTTCGTTGTCTGTGCATCACGTATTAGGGTATGCATACCACGAATCTGAAACAATTTAAGGTCACCACTATAAACAAAACCTCATATTCAGAACTGAAAGAAGAATTAAAGGACTGACAAATAAATTGTTTTTGGGGGATTTTGCACAGGATAACTTTCAGATGGAACGCTAAAATTAAAACTCCATCAGCAAAACTAAGGGAGCCATGGTACCTGAAAAGTTGAATGGATAACATACAGATTTGGATATATCTTGCACAAATCATGCTGCCCAAGTTTTGTGTGGATATGTTGCACAATCAGATCAACAGCAACATCGTTATCACCTCCACGGGGCATGATAATATCAGCATATTTTTTTGATGGCAGTATGAAGTCATCGAAAGCAGGCTTCACGAATTTTGAGTACTGCAGTAATTACAGACAAAATTGTGAATCGGATAAGGAAAATAACACGAATAGAAGATAATATACACAAAAAATAAAATTAACATGAGTCCTCTGAATCCTGATGATCTGAAAACTACTAGCAAATAAGAAAATGAGAACCGTTAATACACTGATAATTAGGTCATAAGGTCAACATCCTAAATATCTAATGCCAATACCTAAATCAAAATTAAGCATCATTTCATATGAATCACAAGACACAAACAATTTCCAGAAGCTACTGGAAAAAGGAACAATTTAGGAAGTACACAAGCAGGTGCTCCACTGCTCCATACCTCTTTTGACATTACAGACAAAACTGCTAACACTAAATTGAGTACAACATATGCTTACTTTTTTATACTCATGAGATGCAAAAATACTTCAGAATTTACACTAAAAATTTTCAAAAGAATTTGCTAACCTGGTCTAGCACCATTCGAACATCTCTCCCTTTCTCAACAGTGTCACGTCTTATTCTCCTTGCCAATCGTATATCAGCATCTGCACTGGATATTATTCTTAAGTTCCTCTCATATTCTATATCAAAAAGCAGGAGCTAAAAAATTTCACATAATTTCTTTTCAACAACCAAGAAGCTATTTTCATGGTAGGAGGCCTAGCTTCGGTAATTTAAGCTTCAGAGTCACTTCTTCTAGGTTTCTCACCGAATATTAGGGAAGGAAAATGACAAGAAATATGATAAGCTCATTTAGACAAATGAGTCCTCTCCAAGAGGACAAATTCGTGGAAGGTGGAAACATGTGTAAGTAAGAGGACATCATGCAGAAAAAGTACAGCCCTCAGCAATTCCCTGGTTATGGTTCAAGACATGAATGAATGACCACACGTCATAGACATGCATGATTTTGAGACCTTACTGGACCTAATTAAGATGGCCTCAAGCTGGCCAAGCACAGAATTTTAATATGTGCAAGTTGGTGTGTGGTCTGAAGAGTATAGACAAAGAAAAACCTGTATCAACGAAGATCTTCATGTTCATCAATTCTCGGACCCGAGGATCATGCAAGATTAATATGCCTTCTAAAATGATTACATCCGCGGGGTTAACCTGGAGCAATTCAAGTTCACAAATGCTACACTCAAGAGAATTTTTAGACAATACATTGACATTGCATGGTTAAAATGATCAAACAATACCATTCCAAAGTTCATATTAAGACCTGACAACCTTTTAAGAAATTAAAAGGTTATTTACCTGAGAAATGAACTGAATAAAAGTAGTAAAATAGTGTTAAGACATCTAAAACTTACTACAATCAAGTGCAGCACGTTAGAGAAGCTGCATATCGTAGATAACATAAAGAATAGCAACATGTGGGGCCTAGGACACAAATCACAAGAATAAAGTAGAAAAATACAAAAAATTACAATAAAAAGTATAGAGTGCATGTTCTTCAAATCTGCAGCCAGAAACTACCATGGTAATTTGAGAATATAAGCCAAAATCATGGTTGACCTGACAGCATGTTATTATTTGGACCACCTTGGCATATTGGTCTCGATTGATAACTCCTATTTGTTTCTGGTCAGAAAGAAGAAAATAAATCCACCTAATAAGCAGTTGGAATGATACCTTACGTGTTGGACCTGCAGAGTTTTTCCGACAATCATAGTTTGGAATATCAACTGACTCCCCATGTTTCAACTTCTCCATACAAGAAAGCAGCCTTTCAGTGTCAAAGGCATCTGATTGAAAAGGAAGTCAGACAAGAAGATGAAGACATAAATGAGAGAAAATTTGCCTTTGATATCAAGTCAAATTCATGATATGACACACATGTCCACATGTCCCTTTTGACTGAATTTCTTAAGGACCCGATGGATGCAAGTCCTTGGTGGAAAGGATAGACACATGAATGCTAAAAAGAAAATAGTAAAGATGGTATTCACACTTCAAAACAGTCGAGTAAATGGACTATGCCCTAATGTGATGGATCATGGAGGCAATACTCACCAGGGTGATCAAAATTATACTCATGAGCATGTTCCAGCTCTTCCTCTGTCAAAGGATGATAAAAGGAATCCTACAAATAAGAGCTACCATAATTAGGAAATCTAAATAAAGTAGTCTGTCAAAGACAGATAATGAAAACAGCGCAAAGGAAATATATGGATATAACTCAAACACTAAAGTGTATGCAACCATAACATGTCAACAAGAGAAGCATCTGTCTTCAGGGCTGCATTCACATATCTAACAATATTAGGAAAACTTTGTTATTTTTATGCCATGCATCTGAGTGAATGTTGAATATCAAGTTCATCAGGATTTAAAGCTTTTCATGCATCTGAGGCAATATAATCCAAACATAAAACAGTAATATATGCTGTCAAATGTATGTGTGTGGTAGGTGCATCAAGGTATTACTAGGAAAACATAGTGAATCCATTGTGTTTCTGATGGCTCTAACACTCGTGAGAAAATGTGCATCAAAAGGTCCTCGCACAGATATCTTGGGGATTGATTATCAAATGAATGTGGCTGCTCAAAGAAACATGCCATCTCTTTCAAACTTATTTAAATAGTACAATAAAAGTAAAATAAAATGAAAGTTTGCATTCACCTGATTAATCCTAATACACAATCAGTCATATGCACATGGACAAACAACTTACAAATACATGCAAGTCTCTTTTCTTTTGGCTTACCAACAATATTACTACTAGGGCATGAAATCACAGAAATGAATGAAGAAGGCATGATTTCCAAACCATGAACTTCTAATTTAGACAAGACTTAGTACTAAAATGTTTAAGGGTTATGCCCTTTCTGTAGAGCATCAAAAGGGTAGGCACAAAGCCCAAACGTATACTTCTGTTCACAATATTTTTCAGTGATAACCAACGAGAAGGTCAAAGTCAAGCTAGTCTTTGAAGCACACAATTTGATTATGTTGAGACATAAAACAAAGACAGAGGGGTAGCCCTTGTATCAGCAGAAGGATGGAAATGAAGGACAGTCACAAGATGGTGTAGCATGTAACCATACTTGGCAAATGAGAACAACACGATGATCTCGAAGTTGTTCAATGATCATTTCACACACAGTGGTCTTCCCAGATGCTGTGCCACCAGCTACTCCTGCATTCATCAACAAGTCCATACAAATTATGCTTCAACATTCTTGCTACGGCATGTCTGGCAGATTGAAACTAGGGAAAGGATTCCATAGCAGTGCCATTAACCAGAAGCTAAACTTGATTACTGGGATTAATTATCAAAAGGAAACATCCAACATGTATCAGCTTCATGCAAAAGCACGACAGAAATGCACCATTGGCAACAATAATGCCAAAATGATAATAAAACCAATTACAGGAAGAAGCTTCACTTCATTAAGTAGCTGAATTTGATGGGCTAATGGAGGATATGTATACAAGCTTGTTCTATTATATGGGAAATTGCACTTTTCCCTGGAAAATATAGGGTGACGTCAAAACATGATGTCCCGGTAATCAATAGCACATACTGTACTTTTGGCATTTTCCCATGGTCTGACCATAGATTCTTCTTTGTTAATCATTAAATACGATTTGGCTCCTAGAGTAGTGGATTGACTTGCACATGTTGAGCCATCATACCAGATCAATGTCTATATTTGTGTTGTTCCCTCCAGTTGATACATGACCCTGAGTTTCTCACCATCAACGACCAAAAGCATTGCCAATTCATTTTGATGAACAATAATAAAGTACTTACCAATTATAAATGGTTGCTTGTGCATACTCTCAGTTTTAGAGGTCGTTGGTTGCTCCTCCTGTGAATTTAATCCATTTATGCCATCTAAATGAAACCCTGAGAAATGAGGTCCCGATGATTTCTCAAGAAGCTCTACGACGTCCTCAGACCCCATAAGAGTCAACTGAATCACCAAAACTAGAACAAAAAAATATTGTTGAATCAGCATGAGAAATGAAAACAACATTGAAAAAAACAAGAAAATTTATCTATGACAAACTACAGTACATGATTGCTACGTATTGATTGACAACATGATTATGAAACAAGCTTGTTATATTAAAGAAAATAAGCTGATTATGGGTGCGGAGGCTCCCAAGCAAAATGAATCTGGGCTAAACCTATTGCAAACACATAAAAGCCTGAAATTGAATGCTGCAATTGAATCTAGATCGCTAAATCAGGATGCTGCTCAGATGAACAAGCAGATCCAAGAATAACCAAGGAAGCTGAGAAATTATCTTATAATCATATTCTCCAGAAGGCCACAATAAAAGTGATAAAAAAGCTAACAATGGTAAAGAAAACAAAATCTTTAAGGGAGCATGCGTGCATGCACCCATTGCCAGAGCAAATCCAGGACTTTGTGCAACAATTTGTTCTATGGAGTATTCCCAGGCTTCCGAATGAACGAATAGGTTCAAACATCAAGAAAGTGCCTAGTACTCCGGAACTGATCTAACAAGTATTCCGTCATTCACACCTGTCCGTGCACACACATATACACACAGAGCCTGTTCCAGAAGTGTCTTTTGAAAAGGTTACTCAATAAATGGCTCAATTTGAATCGCCTTCACACCAAATTTTCAGAAAAATAAAAAAGAACATTATCTGTAACCGAAAAAAGAGTTAACGTCTTCAAATTCAATCTGCCGCTCGCGCAAATCTCAGCATATGTTTTTTAAGAGAAACAGAAACGCCAGACAAGAAAGGCGCCACAGAGCGCAAAAAGATGCATTAAAATATCCAGCTTCTCCATGATATGTGGATAAGTTAGTCCATTCCTACACCAAGTTATTCCTCCAGCCTAACTAAAATCTTTGCCGCATCTAACATAGAGATAAATACATAGATAGATACGGAGAAGCAGGAGGGGGGGAAGTGAAAAAAAAACGAAAAAAAAAAAACAAAAACAAACCAAAACAGCTTTTTAAATCACAAAAAAATCAATCAAATGCGTTGAATCCATTGCAAAAACGTAAACGAGATTTTCAAGCAGACGCAGCGAGGAGACAAGAGAGGAAAAGGAGGAATAGGTAATGCGGCATCGTGGAGACAGCAAACCTCGGAAACGTGCCTATTTTCTTCCTCTACTTCGATCTGCTTGCCTTCTTCTCCGTAATGTTCGAGATCTCAACAGTTCTGGCACTCCGACAGAAGGAAGAGGAGGAGAAGAAGAAAGAAAGAAGAAGCAGCAGGAAAGAAGGAAGGATCGGTGCGCCAGAGGAGCTCGCGTGGCAGAGGCTCTATAGCGACTCAGCATCGGCCGCGGCATCCAGAAAACGCCCTTGCGCCGCGGAGAATTATCGAAGATGCCATTTCTTTTCTTTTTGGCGTCGAAAACGCCTCCGCGGGCGCAGCATCTTCCATTCCATGGCAGTTTTTAGGGCTGCATGGTGATGGTGCCCTGTGCTAAGTGTCACCACCGGGTGTAGATCTGGGTCAGGATCCAAATCCAACTTCCAGATATTCGGATCCTGCTTCGTTTGGAACCGTGAGACCTAATCGTACGGTTAAGGTGCGTGGCCCGTAAAATCACAAGCAACGATATTAGGCGCTGAAAATGGACCCGGTATCCAATGGCTTGTCGGTGCACGGTCCGATCCAACGATAAGACTCTGGACCAATGCTCTGCTCCGCCCAATAAGTAGGGCTAATGTTTGCCATCGAATTATATTTATGAATCTAAAAAAAAAAAAAATTAAAGTAGATCCATATGAAACATTTGTTAAGTATTTATCTCACTTTTAAGTCAGATTTATGAGATGATACCAAAGTATTATTGTTCTTAAATAGCACTTATCAGACCTATGATAGGATCAGTAATTGTTTTAGATTAAAATATTATTTGTTATCAACATACATCAATACAAGTTGATGTGAAACTTGTTTAAATGCTTGCCTCCATTTTTGTGTGAACGAGAGAGACTCACGGCCCGACAAAGAGTAGAAACTTTCACCTATCTCTTTGTTTTTTCAATATAAATAACTTATTTTCAAAACTGCCCTTATTATATGCTTTTATATATACATCAGTGCCACTATACCAACTTCTTCATAAGAGTTTTTTTTTTTTTTCCTTAGTAGCTTTAGGGCCTTAACATTTAACCCGCGTATGGCACAAATTTTTAGACCCAATTGAATAAGATGGCCCTGGTCGGTTTTCTTTTTCCGTCTCCAACTTTACTTTTATTATGGGTTTCCAAAGGTTCTCTAGTTGACAAGGTGAAGTTTGGGATCAAGTTAAACTATGTTAAACCAAACCATTTTCTTACACGGACATGTTTTTAGAAGTTCTACCGTTTCCTTGAAGTTAGACAAAGCAATAATGTCTTTAATTTCATCAAACACGTACATTGACTGGCCCACATATATATATATATAGTCAGTTCTATTTCAACATTATTTTATAATTTTTTGGTATTTTATGCCAATATGCACATGTGGAAAAAACATCATAATTTTTAGTAAGCAAGAATGGTTTAAGTATAGACGAGTAGTGAGTGAGAGGGGGTATTATAATTTAATGCTAAACGGAGCTCGTATTAGATTAGAATTACATTTTTTAAATGAGTACCACTGTCGTATTCAATAAATTCATCAACAGATCGTCAATGTCACTTAGAAGAATGCGTTTCCTTTGGACCAAATTTATTGCCAATATGTTGACTCGAGAGGAAGAAAAGAGTGATGTTTTGGATAGATACATAAACCGGCAGGATGTGAGCACTATGCCCAAGTCCAATTATAGGAAATCAATTAATGCAGCTACAAAAAAAAGTTAATTGACAAATTCATCTTCGCCTTATTGGCATTAAAAAGAGAGAGAGAAAGTGCGTTACTAATTACGCGTTTTGAATTGGTCTTTGGGTTTAAATTTGTTAATTTAGATTAATTTGATTCGATTAAACGATGGTAGCACGCTTTTCTGCCGTTACCTAAGAAACCAATATGAATTTTGAGAATCACAAAGAAAAAGAACTCCAAGGTAATGTTTACTACATTAAAAGATTAGCATTGTAAGATTTGGATCTTCTCATGGTATTTGGATTAAAGCATCTATGCAAGGCAACTTGTATTATTTATTTTCTGGGCTTTCTGCGTGCTACTGTCGCCATCTTATCAAAAAGGCACCCAACACTTCACTGTTGGGATTTTAGGCTCCACTGTCACTGCCACGTCAAGAACACGCATTATAAGCTAATAGACAGGCTTCAAAGGCCTTTAGTTTGAAAACATCCAACCGGTTTTGCTTTGAAAGAAGCGCCATCTTGCATCATTTGGTAAAAGTGACCATTCCCTGCATCTGTGGGCCTACGATTGGCTGCCCACCAATTGCTATCTCCGATATGCCAAACTATTCAAACTTGATAATCAAGTTTTACATGTATAATTAATAACTCGTAAGTTATCCAACCAGATTTTCCTATTCATTTATCATCATCTAGCAAGACAATCGCATTCCGGTCCATCGCATTCTGGTCCATCAACTAAAGTGTTACCATCCTACGTTTACGGTTTAAAAGAATAACACCTGCAAAAAACAACAGGTGATACGTGTTCATGCCCGACCAGCTATGCTAAGTTTATAGATTGGTGCTCTTGAAAATCTAAAATTGTAACGAATCTTCACATGCCGACCAACTATGTTACACCCCTTGAAGCAGCCTGCGCATTGGTGTTGGGTCTTTTTGAAAATCTAAACTTGTTTGAATTAATGTCTCCCAAACCAAAATTTCTGTCTCGCATTGGTCCCCTTTTTGTATTGTATGTTTGTATGAATAGAATTAGTACCAGACACTCATCACTACCATGTTGGACTTTCTTTTGTTTTTTGTTGAGGTTAGGCAATCGACGACCGAATCCAGGTAGAAAAAGACGCAACACTGCTGGTCCAGAATAACTGCACAATTTCCTTCAACTCCAACTTCCAAAGCACAAGTTGTAAGCCAGGTGGAAAGATCTGCTAGCTCTCTGAATGGCAGCAATATTCGGTTTCTTTTCTCAAGAGTTCTTCGCGGTGAGGTTGGTCTTAGGGCGACGCGCTGTTCCGAACGAAGAGGGTAGGAAGCGTGTGAGGGACATCATGTGTGGGGTTCCCTTTATTTCAGCATGTGGAAAACGGAACGTCGTTACAAGGAATTACTGCTGAATGGAACTGTGAATCAAACAGAGACCTCGTTGTCAGTGACGTCGGTCTCAATACCTTTACGATGCTTAAGTTGAGGCATCCACGTGACTTTGACTATAATAGGACCACGATTGTGTTGGACCAGCGGCTGAACCAAAAGAGTAGGAAGCACACGATGTTCCCCTTTAGACTCAGTACTACGGTTTATCTAAAATGGTATCAGATTCAACTCAATTGCAACCCTGCCTACAACTCATCTTTTATGCAAATAAAAAAGAAAGAAAAAAAAATCCATGATAAACTAGTAAAAAATAAATTTAATTCTTAGTTAATTTCTTTTAAAGGCTTATCCATGCATATGCACATTGTTTTTTTTTTTTTTTTTCTGCTATCAAAAGGGCCATTTGGCAGCAGAGGTACCACGTGAGTGTGAGGGATGTCAATGAATCAGACTCAAATTGGATACACATTTGATCGTATCCATTTTTTTGGATTCAGAATCAAATATGAACAAAGAAAAGTTATATCCGATCCAAATCCAAATTTTGAACCCAATTTAACCAATTTTCAAAATGTAAAAACATTAAATATAGGATATTTGTTTAAAAGTAGATCCCATCCAAATTCGATTGGATATTTACGCATATTCGAATCCGAATCCAAACGAATGTTATTTCTTAAATCCGAATCCGATTCGATTTCTTAACTGAATATTAAATTTATTGTCATATCTGTTTTTTTCGAAAAAAAAAAGCAGTTGGGTATCTGATCCAAACGAGAGATATTGACATCCAGAGTGCCCCATGATTTTTTTCAAAAAAAAAAAAAAAAATCAATCAGAACATCTGATCCAAATTAGATATATTGACATTCAGAGTGTCCCATGAATGTATTAATAGATTGGAACAAATTCATGTAACCCTAGTTCTATAATTCTATGAATCTACCAAATCTTTGGTGCAGATTTATGTACCTAATGCCAAACTAACCCAAAATGAAAACAAAATTATAACATTAAACAGCAGAGACGGTAAAGAACGGCTTCATCGATTTATTTTCTCACCTTTCTTATTAAAAAGGAACGGTTTCTATAGTCTGGAACGCCCTGGTTGAAACTAAGAAACGCCCTGGTACGTACAGCTGAGCAGATCCAGATCCAGATCCAGTGGTTCATTCATCTGGGTGAGGCCAACAGCTGGATTCGTACGGCCTCCCACTGCAGCTTGAATGTTCGGTGCCGAACACGCGGCCCCATGTTCTGTTGTGTGGGGGGAGAACATTTTAAATTTTTTGCAGAAGAATTAAATATTTTAGTATTTTTTCAAATAACTGGCTTTTTATTTATTTATTTATTTTTTCGCCTTTGCCCTTGTGGTTCCTCCTTTCAAGTAGAAGAGCATTTCCGTAATTTCCTGCTCCTCACATGGGCTGCCTCGTATTAGGGCCCGAAAATATGACTTCGAGGTAACGTTGAATCTTTAAATGGTTGAAGGTCAGTTTCTCTCTTTTTCTTTTTCTTTTTTCTTTTTTTTTGTTTAATAAGGAAAATGGTTTCTTAGTCAGCATCTATCAATCCAGTACTAAAGTAAGAAAAGAAGGACTCCAGAGAAGCAATGCTTATCCAACTTACCTTCTGTGGAAACAGGGTCAATTTAATCAGATTGAGACGGATCGGGCCAAGCTGGGCCCGAACCTAATAGTGCGCCACTCTTTCCCTCTTCCAATTTGTGTCACATAAGTTCCTTTTTACAGGGAGAAGTTTTTTCTTTCTTTTCCCCGTTTTTTCCTTTTGAAAAAAAAGAAGAAAAGAAAACCACAGCCTCCCAAAGTTAAATTTGGGCTGGATCTTGGGTAAAACACCAAATCCGAACTAAAGATACCCTAACCGGGTCCAAAATAGATGTTGTATATTCTCCGTGCAATAATGTACTGTCTAAACTTTGAAAAAATGTAAAACTTTCCCTGTTTTGGTCTCAGACTCTCAGGTGTTGCTAGGATAAAGCGCCGAGACTAGTCTCCTGCTTATGCAAAATTTGATGCAAATCGAATCAAACACGAAACTGGATGCTCAGAACACCAGTTTCTTAGACGCCGAGAAAACTTCAGTTCCTTTGACGTATTGGAATTTCTTGGTATGCACCGTCAAATTCGTGTTTGACCTTTCCAGCAAGTCAAACACGACTCTGTGTGCTCAGCAACTCAAGAAGTCTAAATGTTTATCGAGGGGCAGATTGGCTAAAATTGGACAGATTTAAGGAACACTGTGTTCCAGTGTTCAATAATGCAATCATATCTAATGCTTGTATGGTAAGCCACAATGAAACCCCAACACCAGGTGAAGATCTAGAAACAGGTTTCGAGTCGGATACTAGTGAACTGGATCCAGTATCTTTGATATCCGACTTCAAGGTTCAAGTCTGTGTACAATGAACTCACATTGGAAATATGAGATTATAAGCTGATCAGATCCAGGTCCAGTTTTAGATGTTCTTCGAGTCTTAGCTGATCATATCGGGTCCCGGCTATTTGACTGGATCCAGATTGGGTTTTATTCCCAATAAAAAATGGAATCTGTTCCAACTGAAGAGAAATTAGATTCTGCCCGTGATCCGGACCCATTCTCACGAAGCTATGGTGGGTCATCTACAAGCTTAACTCGGTTCAACAGATCCTAGAATATTCAGTCATGTAAGGCCGATCTGATCCCAGTCAATTGTTTGATTATCCAGACCCGGTACTGTGTGAACTGACCAGAAAACCACCCTTACTGCCATTCACTTTTGTTCTTTATTGTAACAGGGCAGACCCAGAAATTTTTGTTTATAAGTAACAAATTTTTAGTTGGCCTTTGGTTTCATGGAGCTGATCCATATAATTGGACCCAAATCTAGTAATTAAGAACACTGATCCACATAATTGGACCCAAATCTAATAATTAAGAACATGGTTTCGGAGTATTGGCTCCATGGAGTGCAGCCCACACTTACCTTCACCCTTGCTTTGTAATGCGTCGACAAAAGTGGGGCATCCCAGCCACGGTAAAAGCTGTGGTTACTGCTTCAGTTGCAGAGATATCAGATTCACGTCGGATTAACGCTGGGTTGGGCCAATGAGATAAAAAAACACCTCAGGTGGAACACGTAAGATAATCCAGGAACAGGATATAGATGATCTTCTTAACGTTTGCTTTGTCGAGCATGGTGACTTTCGCATCTCGCTTTTTCTCTCTTTTCTTCCCTCCCTCCCGCTTCTTCTCCTTCTTTTTCGTCGTCCTCTTCTTCTGCCTACCTCTTCTTAGTTCTTTCCTTCTTCTTTTGTCGAGATTCTGTGCACCAGAGATCGTTACAGTTGAGCAGTAAGTCCCCCGAACATCCTCCCCCTCTTTAAAAGGAACGTCCAAAATAATGGTTCTGCCTCCGCCCACAAACACCATGTCAAGAACGCTTATGTTAACCTCTTGTCCTGTTCTGGAGCCAGTTGAAAACTGCATGTGCTTTCTCCCCCAAACACATCATAAGGGGTCAATGTTGAAGCTACGCGAAGAATCTAGATAGCGACCAAAAACCGAAAATGCAGAAATCGAAAATAACAATCATGATTCATGTGTGTGTGATTCATAGAGGGCGGAAAAAGAACCTGTAGAGGCGACCGCCGACTGAATGTCGGATGCTGTGGGAAGAACGGCTACAGTCCCCATATGCTCGCTCCCCAGCGGCGGCGGCAGTGGGTTTCTCTCCTCAGCCATAATAGCCCAATGATGGGGACAGGCAACTCACGTATGGCTGAGGGGACCGATTACCCAGACCGGATTAACTTGATGTGTCTCTCACCATCACGAGACACGTATTTATACTTAGGGTCCGAAACGGATATGGACCTTATCGACACAGGACTATCCAGATGGGGAAATCCCAACAATCTCTCACTAGTCCAAGTCCATATCAAGGGTAAACAAAATGAATGGATTAGCCTTAAAATCCACTCTAAGGTCCCACTTTGTTGTCTTACAAAACTTCTCAACAAACAAATGAGAATACAAAATAGACAACAAGCTTAATGAGAATCAACAAACTGTATGTGATCACATTAAAAAATGTTTGTATAATAGTGTGCTTACATTGAACTACACAAACCCATCCTCTTAACATGTTCAAAGAACATACCAGATGCTAGCGCTTTAGTAAGAGGATCTGCAACCATATCTGTAGTTCCAATGTGTTGAATACACACTAGTTGATTCTCTGTCCTTTCCTTAACAACAAAATACTTAAGTTCCATATGCTTACAAGAAGTAGTACTTTTGTTGTTGTTGGAAAATGACACTGCAGCTTCATTATCACAGTGAACCTTAAGTGGTCTCTCAATAGATTCCACTATCTTGAGCTGTGAAATGAAGTTCTTTATCCAAATTGCCTGTGAAGTAGTCTCATATAATGCAATGAATTCTGCTTCCATGGTGTGAGCAGCAGTCACAGTCTGCTTTTTGCTCCCCCATGAGATGGCACCTCCTGATAGAA